>WFAB01002310.1:0-45677 GCA_018977245.1 Lethenteron camtschaticum | reverse complement strand
AAGTTTGCGCGTGACGTGCAGAGCCGCCAATGTACGCCGGTGTTATACTGGTAGGAACGAAGTGGACCAGCCTACAATAGATTACATCGTCCGTCCGTCCGTCCGATGTCCGATTAGGTGTAGCAACATCGCCCCCTACTGCAAACACTTGGCAGGACCCTACAAAAACCTTTAGACTCAGTGAGGTTTTCCTGGCTAAACAAGTGTAACATTCCCTTATAATTCCCTGAGATTGCTTTTAATTAAAACATTTAAATTAAAAACTCACAGCGGCCTAAAGCCTACAGCTAGGCCTAAAGCCTAGAACTAGGCCTCAAACTCTCCCTTCGTATCGTATTTGGTCGTTGCTACCAGCCCACCCCACAGGGACCTGATAAATACCGTTACACGACTAAATAGCGGCACCGTGTGACAAACACAAATAATCTTCTTGGTTCTTTCGGTAGAAATAAAATAATAAAAATGAAACACAATAGAATACAATTCTCACGACGTTTCGGCCACAACGCAAGCAGCCGTCCTCAGGTGAAGAACAGGTCAGTCGGTAAAGTCACGTAGAAGGGAAGTAATAAAATAATAAAAATAAAACATAATAAAATACAATTCTCACGACGTTTCGGCCACAACGCAAGCAGCCGTCCTCAGGTGAAGAACAGGTCTGTCGGTAAAGTCATCACGTAGAATGGAAATAATAAAATAATAAAACATAATAAAATAATTCTCACGACGTTTCGGCCACAACGCAAGCAGCCGTCCTCAGGTGAAGACCAGGTCTGTTGTGACGAAACAAATCTACTGGATGACAACATAGAATCGGATAATCCAGCCCAAATTACAACACGGCACAACGCTGGGGATACGTGTTTAATACAATTCATGTTCGCACGGGGGAACTCGTGGTCTTGTCACATGAATATTAATAATGATCAATGTTCTTATTCTTAGGTTTTTTTGGTAAAGTCACCGTGTAGGTAAAACGTTAAAATTAATAAAAGTAAAATAAAATAAAAATCACGACGTTTCGGAGGCAACACAAGCTTCCGTCTTCAGGTGGGACCGTCACAGCCACGACAGCTGTATCAAGTAAATGAGAGATTACAGGAGCTACCACTCCGTTTATATAATGGTTGGAGAGGGGGGAAGGGCCAAGTACGGCACACTTTTTAAATCCTTTATATTAAGTTCGCTTGCTTGCTTGCTTACGACCGTGCAAATCTTTCAGTCGTTTTTTAACCCACTTCCCGTGATCCAATCGAGCTGACATTTTGCACACAGACTCGTTGTGCGAGACAATTAATGTTTCGTGAAAATTTTTTTCCAAAATTTTACACTGTTTAGAGAAAAATAAATAAATGTTTAATTACCAATTGCTTAATGGTGGCAGACAATCATCTGACCCATAGGTGGCAGCCATCTCAAGCCAGAGGACGAGAGGACTCTAGCCGATGCCACGCATTTAAAGGATTTATAGTGAAAAACTTTGTTTTTACGGGTTAATTTTTTATTCATATGGTAAGGTGAGGCTTAAGAGGGTGAGCCTTTGTTATGGACTTTACCGAAAAAACCTAAGAATATGAATCCTTGCAGTCACGAAAGCTTCAAATCTAGAACTGATCAATGATGAATAATAAAATGTATATAATAACTCTTTGGTTCTTTAGAAAACAAAATAAGAATAATGTCACGACGTTTCGATCCCAACACAAGCGGTCATCCTCGGGTGAAAAAAATAATAATTCAGCAGTGGAACTGCAGAACCTTTCATTTTTAAATATTGGTAATTTTCTACCCACGTGACTTTGCCTCTGTCTATTTAAGGCCTCGCCACAGAGACGATCACCCCTCTGTGCCTGTGTTGCTCTCTCTCTGTGTATCTTGGTGATATCTGTCTGCTTATATGTCTGTCTATAGCAGGGGTCGGCAACCAAAATAACAAGAAGAGCCATTTCTTTCCAATTCGGTACAAAATTCAGTATTTCAAGAGCCGCAATGCATCTGAGTACATACTGTACATATCGTCAAGAAGCAGCCTGTAAAGAGCCGCATGCGGCTCCGGAGCCGTAGGTTGCCGACCCCTGGTCTATAGTTTTATGGTTAGATTCTATGTCGCTATTTCATTATGCCTGATGATGATTGCTTGTGTTGCAATCGAAACGTCGTAGTATGCTATTATTTAATTTATTATTTTTTATCTTTAGACGTGACTTTACCGAAAGAACCAAATAATAATTCCTGCAGTCACGGAAGTTCTAAAATTAAGAAAGAGTATGGATTCCTGCAGCCACGGAAGCTTCAAATCACGATTGTAAAAACTGTCACTTTTTTCTAATTTTCTTGCTGTGGATTTCGCACCTGATGACGATGGCTGCTGGTGTTGCAGTCGAAACGTCGTGAGAATTTACATTGTTTATATTTATATTATTTTTCTACGTGACTTTACCGAAAGAACCAAGAATATGAAAGCTTTAAATCGAAATTTAATTACGTTTAATTTTTATTATGTTTTATCTTTATTTTTTATTATATTATTATATTATATTTTATTATATTATTATATTATTTTATTATGTTTTATTTTTATTATTTTATTACTTCCCTTCTACGTGACTTTACCGAAAGAACCAAGAAGATGAATCCCTGCAGTTACGAAAGCTTTAAATCGAAATTTAATAACGTTTTATTTTTATTATTTATAATGTTTTATCTTTATTATATTTTATTATATCATATTATTCTATTATTTATTATGTTTTATTTTTATTATTTTATTATTTCCCTTCTACGTGATGACTTTACCGAAAGAACCAAGCATACGAATCCCTGCAGTCACGAAATAAGCTTTAAATCGAAATGTATTAACTTCTTGAATTCGCCACGTGGCGGCCGCTGATTGGACCCCCACGAGGGTCGCCCCGAGGCCCCGCCCCCTTCCCCCCACGTGACCAGCAGACCACGTGACGCGCCTCGCGGCCTTCGCTCCATACAGTCGCACTAGCAGCGCTGGTAAGAACCACGTGACTTTTATAAACACTTATTAACTTATATACATTTATTATTAACTTATACACACTTATTATTAACTTATACACATTTATTATCAACGTGTATACACTTATTATCAACGTATACACATTTTTCGATTTAAAGCTTTCGTGACTGCAGGGATTCATCTTGGTTCTTTCGGTAAAGTCACGTAGAAGGGAATAATAAAATAATAAAAATAAAACAATAAAATAATATAATAAAAATAAAACATAATAAAAGCATAATCAAATACAATGTCGTTTCATTATTATTATGTAGAAGGGAAATAATAAAATAATAAANAGAAAACATAAAATAAAATAATTAAAATAAAACATAAAATAAAAATAAAACATAATAAAATAATAAAAGCATAATCAAATACAATGTCATTTCATTATTATGTAGAAGGGAAATAATAAAATAATAAAAATAAACAAAATAATAAAATAAAACATAATAAAATACAATTCTCACGACGTTTCGGCCACAACGCAAGCAGCCGTCTTCAGGTGAAGAATGAGATACCACCAGCTTGGAGCGTATATTTAAGCTGCTGGGTTGGAGGGGGGAGGTGGGAAGAAGAGCGCCTAGACAAAACAATTTTCATATCAAGAGGAACATTATTCTTGATATGCAAATTATGTTGTCAAGGCGCTCTTCTTCCCCCCTCCAACCCAGCTTAAATATACGCTCCAAGCTTGGTGGTGTTTCATTCTCCACCTGAGGACGGCTGCTTGCGTTGTGGCCGAAACGTCGTGAGAATTATTTTATTGTGTTTTATTTTTATTATTTTATAATGTTTTATTTTAATTATTTTATTTTATTATGTTTTATTTTTATTTATTTTATTATTTCCCTTCTACATAATAATGAAATGACATTGTATTTGATTATGCTTTTATTATTTTATGTTTTATTTTTATTATTTTATTATGTTTTATTTTATTATTTTATTGTTTCCCTTCTACGTGATGACTTTACCGAAAGAACCAAGAAAACGTATACACATTTATTATCAACTTATACACATTTATTATCAACTTATACACATTTATTATCAACTCTACATCACTGACATCGATTTAACGACACTCAGTGTTGCTAGTGGCGGCTGCCTTAGAGAACTGAGTGTTAGCGTCTATGTTTAATGATAATTATTATAAGGTTTTTTTTACAAAAGGTCTACAACAGGGGTCGGGAACCTTTTTGACTGGGAGAGCCATAAAAGCCAAATATTTCTAAATATATTGCATTGAGAGCCATATAGTATTTTTAACGTATAATACATTAAATACGTCTTACTTTTAATGCGACTTCTGGTGCTATATAGTTTTGCTGACGGCCTTGTGTAGTCTGGTTCATACGTGGTGAGGTTGAGCTTCATGCAGGCGTTGAGGCCCCGTGACCCGTGAAATTTATCTTCAAAACTAGAATTTGCATTTGAAGAGGAATTTAGCATATTTATGGGAAATGCAGGAATGCGAATAGTGCTAATTGTGACATGCGTGGGAGGTGAGCGGGGGTTTTCAAAGTCATATTATGCCCGTGCATTATGCAGGATTAGCAGCATCAAAGGGAGGGTGCAGGGGCAGCATTAACAAAGGGAAGGAATGTGAATAGTGTGCAGCTGCAGCAACCAGACCACCACGTAAACAACTAAAGTATAAACTTCATAGTATCATCAGTATACTAAATATACTCTCCAATAAGCTGAGCTTTTGTCAAGGCTCTCTTCCTCCTCCCTCACAGCTTAAATAGACACTCCAAGCCTAAGACGTGTCATTCAGACTCGACGGACCTGGTCTTCACCTGAGGACGGCTGCTTGCGTTGTGGCCGAAACGTCGTGAGAATTATTTTATTGTGTTTTATTTTATTATTTTATTATTTCCCTTGTACGTGACGACTTTACCGAAAGAACCAAGAAGATGAATCCCTGCAGTCACAAAAGCTTTAAATCGAAATGTTATATATATATATACCAGCTGTACTACCGGATTCGCCCGGTACTTGGATTCACCACGCCCGGCCGCCTTTGTCTCCCCAGTGGCGATGTTCACAGCACACCAGGTACTCACTTGAGGCTGAGTCGACCTAGGGGAGGCCCAGGACCGGTTCAGATAATCGTCACTGGTGTTGGCCGTGAGCGGGAATCGAACCCGGGTCGCCGGGTTGGTAGCGCAGCGTAGCACTAACCACTACCCTACCGCTCCCCAACCAGGCACACACACACACGCGCTTGCTGCATACACACACAACTTTCAGGGTGCGAACAGCAGGAAACGACTCAAATAATAAAGGCGAAGAATGCATTATGTTTAATTCGCAGGGTTCGCGACGGGAGGAGGAGAGGACGGGGGCTACACAAGCAGCAGCAGCGGCAGCAGCAGCAGCGGCAGCAGCAGCAGCTGCAGCAGCAGCGGCAACAGCAGCAGCAGCGGCAGCGGCAGCAGCAGCGGCAGCAGCGCAGCGCGGCGGCGGCGGCGAGAACGTGCCGGCCACATCATGTTGCCGCGGTGTCTCGCGGCGCTCCTTCTCGCCTCCGTCACGTGCCGAGGTAACTACCGCCGTGAACACCGACCAGTTCACTTCGTTTATTAGGTAGAGCCCTACAATTTGATTTAAAGCTGCTTTCGTGACTGCAGGGATTCATCTTCTTGGTTCTTTCGGTAAAGTCATCACGTAGAAGGGAAGTAATAAAATAATAAAAATAAAACATAAAATAATTCTCACGACGTTTCGGCCACAACGCAAGCGGCCGTCCTCAGGTGAAGAACAGGTCTGTCGATAAGACAGCGTCTAAATGACACGTCTTAGGCTTGGAGCGTCTCCTTTGATGCTGCTAATCCTGCATAATGCACGGGCATAATATGACTTTGAAAACCTCCCGCCCACCTCCCACGCATTTCACAATTAGCACTATTCGCATTCCTGCATTTCCCATAAATATGCTAAATTCCTCTTCAAATGCAAATTATTTTGTCAAGGCTCTCTTCCTCCTCCCTCAGTGCAGTTCGTTCGACACGTAAGCTTTCGCCACCAATATTATTGCCGCACACATAGCGGCGATCGGTAATCGACCCACGGAGGGTGATGGACGCAACTCAACGCCTCCGACTGAGAGCCGCTCGCTTTGACCCCCTGAATCACAAAAGTTGCTTGCGTATAACATGTCGCTGTGCTACAGTTCTCACTTGTTTTTTTTTTTTAATCGGAAACAAAATTTGAAAATCGCTCCGCACCGCACTGCTAAATCCGTTTGTCCGCGCGGCATTCGATCTGTCTGTATGAGAGCACGGTGGGAGCAGGCACCCGCGCACAGAATGGCTTTCCCGATTCTAAGTTGTGCAATTCCCAGTTAGAGATTTAAATAAGTATAACCCGTAAAAACAAAGTTTTTCACTATAAATCCTTTATATGCGTGGCAGCGAACTTAATATAAAGGATTTAAAAATATATTCGCCTGTGAAGGACGCGGGGATCGATCCCGCGACCTTTGGCATGGGAAGCGAGGGCGCTACCAACTGCGCTACTCCGCCACGGCCTGTGGAGGGGTTACGCTCTGGGCTCTTACACTCTGACGTTCAGCCAAAGCCATGAATGCGTTCTATTTGAATATATGTAAAATAAATGTTTTTTTGCCTAAAAAGTGTACAATTTTGGGAATTTTTTTTCACGAACATTAATTGTCTGGCACAACGAGTCTGTGTGGAATATGTCAGCTCGATTGCATCACGGAAGTGGGTTAAAAAACGACCGAAAGATTTGCACGGTCCTAAGCAAGCAAGCAAGCACGCGCACTTAATATAAAGGATTTAAAAATAGTTTAGTGTTTATAGTGTATGTTTTATGGAATTTCGGATCTTGCTGAAATTGCAATCTGCTGGATGACATGACATGGTATTTTCTTATTAAAACCTGATCATTACAAGTTCACGACAACATTCCTGCCCAATCATTTCAGAATCAGGATCTTGATTTATCCTGGAGGAATTCGCTGAGCTATGAAGCTTCTTTCTCACGGATTTTTTGTTAAACTCAGGCCCCCCTTCCCCTAGGATTCTGTTGTACAAGGGGAATTACCCGGGATAAAGTGCATCACACCAAAGCCAGCGGCTAGACGAGCTTGAGCAGGAGCCTCTGTGTTAGACACCTGTGATGGGCGTGAACCGGTCTCTCTCTCCTCTCGTCCCGTGCAGATGTAACGTTCGCAGCAAAGCTCCGGCTCTCCCTGCCGGAGAGGCTGGATGTGACCGAGGGGGTGAGCTTGATCGTGAACTGCTCTTTCTCGCCACCGCCGACCGACCTCAATCATATCATCGTCAAGTGGTCCATGATGCCCACGTTCTACTCGGAGAACATGTCCATGTTCGACATCACCAAGGTGACATTTGGACCTCCTCCCAGGTCTAACTTTGAACAACTGACTCCGCGCCCGTGTCGCCGCTGGATGTTTATTTGTTTTGCTCCGGAGGAATAACGGTGTCCAGGGGCGGTTTCTTCATTAGGGCGATTGGGCGACGCACCACCAATGTCATTCGACCGCAGAGTCACGCGAGCCGTCACTGTGCCTCTGGATATAGTCCAATCAGCGTCATGTCACGTTCTGTGGAGTACCGCCTCTTTTTGGGCGATTTCACTCCGACTGAGAATCGCCCCGAGTGGCCCCGTAGACTTGCATTCAAAGGTGTTTTTTTTCGAACGGCGGGCGCTGCAATGCATTCTCTACGGCTTCCGGGAGGGCTCGCCCTAACGTGCTTACGTCATCATACGTCAGCACGTTTCAGTCAACGATATTATTTGTCGCCACCTAGTGGAATCTTTAATAAAAGAAACTGAGTGGATTGTAATAATAGTGAGTATAGAAACAAACAAGGAGATGTATTGTAAGAGTCACTTTATTTTTCATTAATATTAAAGAAGTGAAGTTGCCTTTACATGCTTAAGCTGTTAATTTATCCATTGCATGGGTGGACCTTATCCTTATCAATCATCCAGACATTTGCCCCCCTGAGAGATTTTGCCACTGACGGTGACATTTAATGACCCAGCTACGTCTCAGCGAGTGCCACTTTTTTATATATATATAAGGATCTCGTTTTAAGAAGTTTGCCTAAGTTCGTAATTGAATGGCTTCCTATTGAATGAAACTGGCACACCCAAAAGGGATAAGCCACGTGCACAAGGAAAGCGTGCGCAATGTTCCAAACAAATACAGTAGACTCTTCATAATCAACGTTTTTGGGTTTAGATCGCGTTATTTATAAATGTGTCGTAACCCTCCACCACCCGATGATGCTGGATGCAATTACCAGCGAAACGTCACAGTGCTACTCAAATTGTAAAAGTTGTGGTTTCACGCTTCAACACACCGGTGTGGGGGCTAAAGCAGTGAACTATTTTGTCTTTTGTCAACGTGACACTTTTTTACTGATTGGCCGTGTCGGGTGGTGGAGGGTTACGACACATTTATAAATAACGCGGCGATCTAAACCCAAACACGTTGATTATGAATAATATTGGTCGCGAAAGCCTGCTGCGTGCTAAACTGTAGACTCTTGATTATCCGCACTAATAGATCGGGAAGACGTCCGTAGATAATTCAAAGTCACGGATAATCCATAACTATAACAGTTTTCGTGTATCTCAATGCCAAAAACAACTAATCTAAGTTATACATTACTAGACTCAAAGCTTTCGTGACTTCAGGAATTCATATTCTTTGGCTCTTTCGGTAAAATCACGTAGATAGGTTATTTTCTTTGAACCCAATCTTTTTTTTCTCACCCGCAGATTTACAACTCGGGAATCGAAATTGCCAGCACCGGAATCGCCGCGTTTGTGGGCAACGTGGCGAAGGGCGACTGCTCCCTGAGGCTCCCGCACATCTCCGCGAGCCTCAACCGCCGCGTGTTCAGGTGCCTGGTGATCTGTGGACGGTGCAACACGGACGACTTTGTGGTGGCAGGAGAGGTGATGCTGAACGTGACGGCCACAGGTGAATAGGGCGGTTTTGAGGGCTGTCTGGTCCCCAAAGGCCGCTTTGCAGAAGATGGTGGGTGGGTTGGTAAAATATATCTATGGGAACTAATTCTAGATTTGAAGCTTTCGTGACTGCAATGATTCATATTCTTAGGTTTTTTCGGTAAAGTCACCGTGTAGGTAAAACATTAAAAAGTAAAATAAAATAAAAATCACGACGTTTCGGAGGCAACACAAGCTTCCGTCTTCAGGTGGAACCGTCACAGCCACGACAGCCGCATCAAGTATATGAGAGATTGCAGGAGCTACCACTCCGTTTATATAATCTCTCATTTACTTGATACGGCTGTCGTGGCTGTGACGGTTCCACCTGAAGACGGAAGCTTGTGTTGCCTCCGAAACGTCGTGATTTTTATTTTATTTTACTTTTTAATGTTTTTACCTACCTGGTGACTTTACCGAAAAAACCTAAGAATATGAATATCTATGGGAACCTTTTTGGTGGTCTCAAGATGACGAAAAGAAGAGGCTGCTTTTTAAATCCTTTATATTAAGTTCGCTTGCTTGCGCGCTTACGACCGTGCAAATCTTTCGGGCGTTTTTTAACCCACTTCCCGTGATCCAATCGAGCTGACATTTTGCACACAGACTCGTTGTGACAGACAATTAATGTTCGTGAAAAAAAATTCCAAAATGTTACACTTTTTAGGACAAAAATATTATATTTAATTACCAATTGCTTAATGGTGCAATGCAATCATCTGACCCATAGGTGGCAGCCATCTCAAGCCAGAGGACGAGAGGACTCTAGCCGATGCCACGCATATAAAGGATTTATAGTGAACAACTTTGTTTTTACGGGTTATACTTATTAAATCCTTTATATTAAGTTCGCTTGCTTGCTTACGACCGTGCAAATCTTTCGGTCGTTTTTTAACCCACTTCCCGTGATCCAATCGAGCTGACATTTTGCACACGGACTCGTTGTGCGTGACAATTAATTTTCGTGAAATTTTTTCCCCAAAATTTTCCACTTTTTAGGAAAAAAATTCATATTTAATTTAAAATACCAATGTGATCAAAATGAAACTCTTACTCAAGAAAAACAGAAATGAATAATAAAATAAAACCGATGCCACGCATATAAAGGATTTATAGTGGAAAACGTTGTTTATACGGGTTAATTTTTACCCTTTTCCGTTCCTCACGTTCTGAAGATGTCGTAGACGCCGCTGCCGCTGTCTGTTGAACTTGCGACTCTCGGTCTAAACGGGCGACCAGACACACGGGACCCGGTTTGTTCGTATCTCTAAAAGTTCGTAGTCGAACGTTCGCGAGTAGAGTTGTCCCTGTGATCAATTATAATTATAAATTATATTTGTAAATTCTGAAATCGTGTTTACCATCTATAACCTCCCCCTTTTTAACGCCGATTTCTTTAGCGCTCACTTTTCTGGTGCCTAGCACACAAGGGGAAAAAACTAGGCCGATGGATGAAGCTGGTGTCATCCCGTGCGATGGCCTAAGCGGGGAGCAGTAGCGTAGCAGTCGGCGCTAACGCTGCGCTATGATTTTGGCGACCCGAGTTCGATTCCCGTTCACGGCCAACACCGGTGACGATGATTTGAACCGGTGTCGGCCTGAAACGAGTACCCGGTGCGGTTTGTACACCGACCCCTCGTGTGGCGTGCCGGCCTTCATAGGTGCTGCTCGCTAGCAGCACTTGCCCCTACAGTCTGTTGAGGCTACACAGGGGATCTTTGCCTTTGATACTCTTAAATATCCTGTGTGATAATGTTGCCCGTTTGGTACGTCAGTCGACCCGCGACACCTGCTGGCTCTGTCCCCGTGACCTACCGCCAGACTTCCAGTGCACCGAGCCCGGCACAAGCGCCGTGCTGTTGATGCCCTTAAAAGAGAGCGTTGCAGGATTAGAGTAATAACGGTGAAGATGCCTCTGGTGAGTCGTGTCCGGTCAGCGCCACATTTAGTGATCGATCTTTGCCCTTCCGCGGGCGAAGCCGTGTTGAGTTGCTGGCAGCGCTGCGTGTCGGGGTCTCACCGAGAGGAGCCCCATCTCATCTTCTTGGTTCTTTCGGTAAAGTCATCACGTAGAATGGAAGTAATAAAATAATAAAACATAATAAAATAATTCTCACAACGTTTCGGCCACAACGCAAGCAACCTGAGGACGGCTGCTTGCGTTGTGGCCGAAACGTTGTGAGAATTATTTTATTATGTTTTATTATTTTATTATTTCCATTCTACGTGACTTTACCGAAAGAACCAAGAAGAAGATGAATCCCTGCTGCAGTCACGAAAGAAGCTTTAAATCGAAACATGAAGCCCCTTCTCTGCCGCCGCGTCGTTTCTCGTCCGCGTTCTCTTCAGCCCCTCGGCGGCGCGGTGACGACGCCGCCTCCGATGCCACAGCGGCCGCGCCACTCCTCTTGCTGCTGGTGGTGGCGCTGGTGGTGGCGGTGGAGATGGCGGTGGTGGCGGCGACGGGGGTGACAGCGCTGGGCACGGTGGTCGGGGCTGCTGTCTTCGTCGCCATGTTCGTCCTCACGCTAAGCCAAAGTAAATAAAATAAATACCATGTTTAGTGGTGGGGTCTCCCTGTTACAGTCACAAACCGCACCTCTCCACAACAAAGGTTCAGCCTTACTACCACCCCCACTACCACCACTACCACCACCACTACCACCACCACTACCACCACTACCACCACTACCACCCCACTACCACCACTACCACTACCACCACCACTACACACCACTACCACCACTACCACCACTACCACACTACCACCCCACTACCACCCCACTACCACCACCACTACCACCACTACCACCACCACTACCACCACCACCACTACCACCACTACCACCACTACCAGCACTACCACCCCACTACCACCCCACTACCACCCCACTACCACCACTACCACTACCACCACCACTACCACTACCACCCCACTACCACTACCACCACTACCACTACCACCCCACTACCACCCCACTACCACCACTACCACCACCCCACTACCACCACTACCACCCCCACTACCACCCCACTACCACTACCACCACTACCACTACCACCCCACTACCACCCCCACTACCACCACTACCACCACCCCACTACCACCACTACCACCCCCCCCACTACCACCACTACCACCACCCCACTACCACCACTACCACCCCACTACCACCCCACTACCACCCCACTACCACCCCACTACCACCACTACACCACCCCACTACCACCACTACCACCCCNACACCACCACCACCACCACTACCACCACCACTACCACCCCACTACCACCCCCACTACCACCACCACCACTACCACCACCACTACCACCCCACTACCACCACCCCACTACCACCCCACTACCACCACTACCACCACCCACCACCACTACACCACCACCACCACTACCAACCACCACCANTACCAACCACCACCACTACCACTACCACCACCACTACCACTACCACCACTGCCACCACTACCACCCCACTACTACCCCACTACCACCACCACCCCACTACCACTACCACCACTACCACCCCACTACCACCACTACCACCACTACCACCCCCACTACCACCACCACTACCACTACCACCACTACCACCCCACTACCACCACTACCACCACTACCACTACCACCACCACCACCACCCCNACTACCACCACCACTACCACTACCACCACTACCACCCCACTACCACCCCACTACCACCACTACCACTACCACCACCACCACTACCACCACCATCACTACCACCACCACCACTACCACCACCACCACCACCACCACCACTACCACCACCACTACCACCACCACCACTCCACTACCACCACCACTACCACCACTACCACCACCACTACCACCACCACCACTACCACCACTACTACCACCACCACCCCACACCACCACCACTACCACCACCACCCCACACCACCACCACTACCACCACCACTACCACCACTACCACCACCACCAGCACTACCACTACCACCACCCCACTACCACCACCACTACCACCACCACTACCACCACCCCACCACCACCCCACTACCACCACCACTACCACCACTACCACCACTACCACTACCACCACCACCACCACCCCCACTACCACCACCACTACCACTACCACCACTACCACCCCCACTACCACCCCCACTACCACCACTACCACTACCACCACCACCCTCACTACCACCACTACCACCACTACCACCACCACCACTACCACCACCACCACTACCACCACCACCACTACCACCACTACCACTACCACCACCACCACTCCACTACCACCACCACTACCACCACTACCACCACCACTACCACCACCACCACTACCACCACTACCACTACCACACCACCCCACTACCACCACCACTACCACTACCACCACCACCCCACTACCACCACCACTACCACCACCACTACCACCACTACCACCACCACCAGCACTACCACTACCACCACCCCACTACCACCACCACTACCACCACCACTACCACCACCCCACCACCACCCCACTACCACCACCACTACCACCACTACCACCACTACCACCACCACCACCCCACCACCACCACCACCACCACTACCACCACCCCACTACCACCACCACCCCACTACCACCACCCCCACTACCACCAGGCTCAGCCTTTGTGATGCAGTCTACTCTTAGTCTCAAGCCTCACCTTACTATATTAATAAAAGTATGTGGCCCTTGCCCCACCACTTTCTCCAACCATTATATAAACGGAGTGGTAGCTCCTGCAATCTCTCATTTACTTGATACGGCTGTCGTGGCTGTGACGGTTCCACCTGAAGACGGAAGCTTGTGTTGCCTCCGAAACGTCGTGATTTTTTATTTTACTTTTTAATGTTTTTTACCTACCTGGTGACTTTACCGAAAAAACCTAAGAATATCATCATCATCATCGTCATCACGCGACCATCACCACCATCGCCATGTCAACCTCGCTTCACCATCAGCCACCCCATTCACCATCACTACCCTGTCAACGCATCACCACCACCACCACGCCACCTCTCCCCATCGCCACCCAATCAACAACATTGCGACGCCACTCCCATCACCATTATCACTGCATCACCCTCCCCTGCCACCACGACCATTACCATCACTACCCCATCATCGCCACCACTACTCCATCATCATCACCATCACCACTGCCCCATTACCACCTCATATTATCACCACCACCACCACCACCANTACCCCATCATCATCCTCATCACCTACGTTACCCCATCACCATGACCACCATATCATCACCACCACGACCTCACCATCACCACTGTCACTACCCGACCACCATCACCACCATATCATCACCACCACGACCTCACCATCACCACTGTCACTACCCGACCACCATCACCGTCTCCGCCACGGCAGTGTGTGCGACAGACCCCCCCTCCCCCACCACCGCGCCCCTAACCTTGACGACGTAGAGCCTGCCGTCGTTGGTGCGGGGGTCGGTCTCCACGGCGAAGTTCTTGCCGGGGTCCCCGCCGCGCACCACGTAGCGGGTCCGCCACGCCGGCGTGCCGGGCTCGTCCGTGTCCGTCACCGTCAGCGTCGTCACCGTCACGTTCACCGCGTTCTCGCGCGCCGTGCCGCGGAACTGTGACGGAGACGGTGACGGGGGGGGCGTCGTCAGGTCATTGTTCCGCTAGCCTCAAAAATATAATAAATATTTATATTCTTAGGTTTTTTCGGTAAAGTCACCGTGTCGGTAAAAACATTAAAAAGTAAAATAAAATAAAAAATCACGACGTTTCGGAGGCAACACACAAACGTCGTGATTTTTATTTTATTTTACTTTTAATGTTTTTACCTACAAGGTGACTTTACCGAAAAAAAAAAACCTAAGAATATGAATCATTGCAGTCACGAAAGCTTCAAATCTAGAATACCCCCTACTTTTTTTTCTGTGGCCATCTAAACGTCGACAGAGCCCCGGGGCGATGGGCGCTTTAGTTTCACCGCGCTGGGGCAGTCCAGACGCACGACAGTCGGCTGTGTGATCTTCTCCTTCTAGTTCCCCAGCGAACGAGCGAGGGAGCGCACCGATCCTGGTTCCCGAGAGCCTGCGAATGAGTGGAGGTAGCCACCAGCACTACCACCACCACCACTACCACCACTACCACCACCGCTACCACCACTACCACCGCCACCACTACTACCACTACCACCACCACTACTACCACACTACCACCCCACTACCACTACCACCACCACCACTACCACCACCACTACCACCACTACCACCACCACTACCACCACACCACAACCACCACCACCACAACCACCACCCCCACTACCACCACTACCACCACCACTACCACCACCCCACTACCACCACCCNACTACCACCACCCCACTACCACCACCACTACCACCACCACCGCCACTACCACCACACTACCACCACCACCGCCGCTGCTGCTGCTGCTGGTGATTTGCTCGTTTGTTTCGATGTAGTCTCTTTGTTCACCAAAGTTCCTGACACCATTGCAAGCCTCTTCTTGGTTCTTTCGGTAAAGTCACGTAGAAGGGAAGTAATAAAATAATAAAAATAAAACATAATAAAATAAAATAATTCTCACGACGTTTCGGCTGCTTGCGTTGTAGCCGAAACGTCGCGAGAATTATTTTATTTTATTATGTTTTATTTTATTATTTTATTACTTCCCTTCTACGTGACTTTACCGAAAGAACCAAGAAGATGAATCCCTGCAGTCACGAAAGCTTTGAATCGAAATTTAACCATTGCAAGTGTAGTGACATAAGAAGGGAGGGGCTGCTGTAGGCTCTGGGTTCCCAGGTGGGTCCAGACGCGTAAGCCTCTGGGCGCCAGGCACTGGGTTCCCAGGGGTCCAGACGCTTTTAAGCCTTTGGGCGCCAGGCGCTGGGTTCCCAGGCGCTTAAGCCTTTTTGGCGCCGCCAACGGGGGGGGGGCTGTGTGTGCTCTGTGGGACGTCTGGTGGCGCACACGCCCCACCCCTCGTCGGACGAGGCATAAAAGGAGAGCTCCCTGGACGATCGGGGCCCAGTTGTAACTCAAGACCCAAGACCCACGACCAGTCATCTGAAGACCCTGGGATGCTGTGAGAGCCAGCGCTGGGACTCTGGAACTCCCGACGCTACGGCCTTGTGAGGGCGAGTCCAGAGCGTAGCCAGAGTAGAGTATCTAGGCTGTGTAGCTAGGCTGTGTACCTAGCTGTAACAGAGTATCAGGACTGTTGGGGAGTTGTATTGTAATAAAGAAGTTACCTCTACAAGTGTCTCCGGAACCCGTTACACAAGCATTGAAGATTTGGTCCAACGAGGACTGAATGCTGATGTACCGGCCCGGGTGAGACACTGCCTCACCAACAAGTTGAAGGTACCCCAATGGGTTCTCCATTATCTCGAGTTCTAGCAAATGTTTTCATGGAATTTTTTTAGACGGATGCCATCCATGCATCCACTCTACGTCCGTCCTTGTGGAAGAGCTACGTGGATGACACGTTCGTCATCTGGCCACATGGCCGATCAGCGCCGGGGCAAATTCCTCAACCACATCAACTCCATACACCCCAGCCATCAAATTCACCACGGAGGTGGAAAAGGATGGCAAGCTACCGTTCTTGGATGTTTTCATCGAAAGGAGATCAGATGGTTCAATGGGACACTGTCTACAGGAAAGCCGCCCATACGGATGCATATCTAAAACCTGACTCCCACCACAATCCTTCCCAGAATAATTCCCTCAACAAAACTCTACACCTAGCCAGTGAACTGGAACACGTACACCAAGCTCTCAAGATGAATGGATATTCAGACGACACAATCCGTAAAGCCATCACCCCAAAACCGTTCGGGAAATAACCATCCGGAGGACCCAATCAAAACCATCACCTTGCCATACGTAGCAGAGGTCACCAAAACAATAATAATAATAATAACATGAGCAAACACAAAATTCAATTCTAGATTTGAAGCTTTCGTGACTGCAAGGATTCATATTGTTAGGTTTTTTCGGTAAAGTCACCGTGTAGGTAAAACATCAAAATTAATAAAATAAAATAAAGATCACGACGTTTCGGAGGCAACACAAGTCTCCGTCATCAGGTGGGACCGTCACAGCTGGATTAGCTGCATCAAGTGAGGCAGGGATTCAAGATGTAATCCCTTAAAAAGCATCTTGAATCATTGCCTCACTTGATGCAGCTAATCCGGCTGTGACTGTCCCACCTGATGACGGAGACTTGTGTTGCCTCCGAAACGTCGTGATCTTTATTTTATTTTTATTATTTTGATGTTTTACCTACACGGTGACTTTACCGAAAAAACCTAAGAACACAAAATTCAAGTTCGATTTAACACAGCACATAATATTTGTGATCTAATCCAATCTTTGAAGGATTATGATCCCTGCAATCCAATACTCCGGCGTCGACAAACCGAGCTGTGTCTGCGGCAGTCAGTACGGTAGAACCTCTGGTCACGAACGCTTCGGACCGCGACCAAATGGGGTTCCGACCAAAATTTTTTTTTTAATCTGGTCACGAACACAAAAACTCGGGTGGCGATCAAACACGGCCACGGCCGATTTCCCCCTTCCGCGCCAATTATTTTGTAAGGGCCAAATTTCCTGTCGTTTGTTTACAAACAACAGCGAGCCAGACTATGGGAACCTCATTTGCCAGTAAAAATATGATAATTGGTGTTTTACCCTTCTATCTGGCAACAAAACTGACACCTTTTTACAAGGAGTCATGTTTGCATTGACCACAATACCTGCGGTCATAATACAAACAAAAGACACAACTCTGAAAATGTATGCACTGTCCTTGAATTTGATTGGTCCACACCCGAGACAGCTTTCCTTAGAGCCTAGTCTCACATGGGTTGGACCAGATGACGCCAAAAGGCGCACAAATCAAAGACAACGCACCATCAGAGTATGAGAGCTCGGGCAAGCATCTACACTATGGGAACCTCATTTGCCAGTAAAAATATGATAATTGGTGTTTTACCCTTCTATCTGGCAACAAAATTGACACCTTTTTACAAGGAGTCATGTTTGCATAGACCACAATACCTGCAGTCATAATGCAAACAAAAGAACATAACTCTGATAATGTATGCACTGTCCTTGAAGTTGATTGGTCCACACCCGAGACAGCTTTCCTTAGAGCCTAGTCTCACATGGTGTTGGACCAGATGACGCCAGATAGAAGGGTAAAAAACCAATTATCAACAGCGAGCCACACGTGTGTGTGGCCGCTTGCTCAGTCAGTCTCAACGACGGTAATTGTTGTTTTTTCCGGCAGGAGAGGGGAGGAAGTGGAGGTTTGGCTGACGAAGATGATGACAAAAGGTGGAAACAGACCGCCGAAGGGTGCAGAGAGACACCGCCGGCTTCGGATCTTCATTCCTTGTTCTTTGTGGCGGGGTTCTTTTCTTTAAGGTTTTGCAAAAAAACATAAAAGTACGGACACTCAGAGGGTATCCTGACTGCGCCCAGTACCACAAGACCGAGACAATTTTGGGAAGCCCTGGTGCATCCCTTACCAAACCTCGTTCTTTTCACGAATACCCAATGATGCCCTTGCACTTGATACAATTGGATGTATATTTTGTGTTAATTTTAGAACTTTCGTGACTGCAGGAATTATTATTTGGTTCTTTCGGTTAAGTCACGTCTAAAGATAAAATAACAAATTAAATAATAGCATACTACGACGTTTCGATTGCAACACAAGCAATCATCGTCAGGTATAATGAAATAGCTACATAGAATCTAACCAGAAAACCACAGACAGACATATCAGCAGACAGACATCACCAAGATACACAGAGAGAGAGAGTAACACAGGTACAGAGAGGGGTGATCGTCTCTGTGGCGAGGCCTTAAATAGACAGAGGGGGGCGGAGGCAGAGAGAAGGAGGGGTTAGAGAATAAGCATAACCCGTAAAAACAAAGTTTTTCACTATAAATCCTTTATATGCGTGGCAGCGAACTTAATATAAAGGATTTAAAAATATATTCGCCTGTGGAGGACGCGGGGATCGATCCCGCGACCTTTGGCATGGGAAGCGAGGGCGCTACCAACTGCGCTACTCCGCCACGGCCTGTGGAGGGGTTACGCTCTGAGCTCTTACACTCTGACATTCAGCCAAAGCCAAGAATGAGTTCTTTTGAATATATGTAAAATAATTTTTTTTTGCCTAAAAAGTGTAAAATTTTTGGAATTTTTTTTCACGAACAATAATTGTCTGGCACAACGAGTCTGTGTGGAAAATGCCAGCTCGATTGGATCACGGGAAGTGGGTTAAAAAACGACCGAAAGATTTGCACGGTCGTAAGCAAGCAAGCGAACTTAATATAAAGGATTTAAAAAAATAGCATATCAATGAGTGGACGACAAACGTGATGCTGCAAGTGCGATGACACGGCAAGCAATCTATTTTGTGTTGTTTAGGTTTTACGTTCTAATAATATTCAAAAATGTGTGGGGGGTGCGGGGGGGGGGGTGGAGACAGCACGGAAACCACCACGAAATCCAGGTGGGATTCTGGAGCGCGATTGTGACGGAGTTACGTGTTGCGTGTCGGGAAGGAGGTTCTAGATTTGAAGCTTTCGTGACTGCAATGATTCATATCCTTAGGTTTTTTCGGTAAAGTCACCGTGTAGGTAAAAACATTAAAAAGTAAAATAAAATAAAAATCACGACGTTTCGGAGGCAACACAAGCATCCGTCTTCAGGTGGAACCGTCACAGCCACGACAGCCGTATCAAGTACATATAGCTGTATCAAATAAATGAGAGATTGCAAGAGCTACCACTCCGTTTATATAACCATTATATATCCGTTTATATAACCATTATATAAATGGAGTGGTAGCTCCTGCAATCTCTCATTCACTTGATACGGCTGTCGTGGCTGTGACGGTTCCACCTGAAGACGGAAGCTTGTGTTGCCTCCGAAACGTCGTGATTTTTATTTTATTTTACTTTTTAATGTTTTTACCTATGTGAAAAAAACCTAAGAATACAGAAAGGGCATCTCGCACCCACAGGCACTGCAGCGTGATGCACCCCAGGTTATGAAGAACAGCCGCTAATTTTTAGAGCCTGAAACCTGCATCAGGATTTGCGTCGTGTTCATAGGTACCGTTTGATTATAATTTTTATCGGGGAGGTTGGGGGGTAGTGGCAGGGGGTTTGTGTAATAATTTCATAAGCATGCACGCGGTGGCATATTTTGCATCGCTCTCTATCAGTGGCGGCTCCTGCAAAATCTCTCAGGGGGGCAAATGTCTGGATGATTGATAAGGATAAGGTCCACCCATGCAATGGATAAATTAACAGCTTAAGCATGTAAAGGCAACTTCACTTCTTTAATATTAATGAAAAATAAAGTGACTCTTACAATACATCTCCTTGTTTGTTTCTATACTCACTATTATTACAATCCACTCAAGTTTATTTTATTAAAGATTCCACTAGGTGGCGACAAATTATATTGTTAGATGAAACGTGCTTACGTATGATGACGTAAGCACGTTAGGGCGAGCCCTCCCGGAAGCCGTAGAGAATGCATTGCAGCGCCCGCCGTTCGAAAAAAAACATCTTTGAATGTAAGTCTATGGGAACACTCGGGGCGATTCTCAGCCGGAGTGAAATCGCCCAAAAAGAGGCGGTACTCCACAGAACGTGACATGACGCCGATTGGACTATATCCAGAGGCTGCAGTGACGGCTCGCGTCACTTGTGGTTGAATGACATTGGTGGTGCGTCGCCCAATCGCCCTAATGAAGAAACCGTCCCTGCTCTCTACATGCCCCCCCCCCTCAGCTTTTTTTGACACGGTCGACCACCCCTACTCTTGTCTCTCTCTCCGTCTCGGCATTTTGGGCACCCAACTTTCCTGGCTGCAGTCCCGATCTCTCTCGTGCGCATCTCTGCCGTCTCGTTCGGTCACCGCCACTTCCCCGCCCCTCCTCCTCCTTGCAGCCCTCTTGACTGTCGCTGTTTCTCCAAGGGGCTCCGCTTGCCCCCCCCCCCCCCCTATTTGTCTCAGCTCTGTTGCTCTTTTAAATCCTTATATTAAGTTCACTTGCTTGCTTAGGACCGTGCAAATATTTCGGTCGTTTTTTAACCCACTTCCCGTGATCCAATCGAGCTGACATTTTGCACACAGACTCGTTGTGACAGACAATTAATGTTCGTGAAAATTTTTTTTCCAAAATTTACACTGTTTAGGGAATTTTTTTAAATATTTAATTACCAATTGCTTAATACTGGCAGACAATCATCTAACCCATAGGTGGCAGCCATCTCAAGCCAGAGGACGAGAGGACTCTAGCCGCCACGCATATAAAGGATTTAGAGTGAAAAACTTTGTTTCTACGGGTTAGTTTTTTTAATCCTTTATATGAAGTTCACTTGCTTGCTTGCGCGCTTACGACCGTACGGGGAGGGGGGGGGTGACGTCATCAGGCACACTGCGTGACGCTGCCGCATGCGGGTGACATCACCGATGTGACGTCACCGATGTGACGTCACTAATGTGACGTCACTAATGTCACCGCTCACTTGCCGTGCAAAATATATCCATTATTGCGCCCCCCGCCCCCCAAAAATACAAAAGTCTATTTTTATACTTTTTGCATTGTGTACAGTCTGGAAGCTATCCACGTGCCAAATGTCAAGTTTGTTGCATGTTGGGAAGTATGCTAAACATCTTCTTGGTTCTTTAGGTAAAGTCACGTAGAAGGGAAGTAATAAAATAATAAAAAAAAACATAATAAAATCAAATAATTCTGAGATTTATTTTATTATGTTTTTTTTATTATTAAAATAATAAAATAAAACATAATAAAATCAATAATTCTGAGAATTATTTGATTTTATTATGTTTTATTTTTATTTTTTATTACATAATAAAATAATTGAGATATTTTATTATGTTGCATTTTTATTTTTTATTACTTCGCTTCTACGTGACTTTACCGAAAGAACCAAGAAGATGAATCCCTGCAGTCACGAAAAAAGCTTTAAATCGAAATATTAAACATTTCGACANATTCACAAATTTCCCTTTTATTTAAAAACATGAATGCAGCGCTCTAGCAAGCATTGTTGTACACCTTCTTCTTGTTCTTTCGTTAAATCACGTAGAATGGAAGTAATAAAATAATAAAAACAAAACATAATAAAATAATTCTTGGTTCTTTCGTTAAGTCACATAGAATGGAAGTAATAAAATAATAAAAATAAAACATAATAAAATAATTATGTTTTATTTTCATTTTATTACTTCCCTTCTACGTGATGACTTTACCGAAAGAACCAAGAAGATGAATCCCTGCAGTCACGAAAAGCTTTAAATCGAACTGTTCTACACCGTGTCCATGTGTAGTAGTGGCACCCAGCAGTTACCCTGCAATCTGGTCATTCGTACGGGCTCAGGGTACAAGGGTTAAAGGTCGACTCGGTTGCTTTTGACCTTTAACCTTGCCGAGGGAAAGGGGAGGGGCGTTCAGAGCGGAGGGGTTGGGGGGTGAATCCACCGGAACCCCGCCCCTCGCCCCGTGACGTCACGGCGCGAGGGGCGGGGCTTTGTGGGGGGTGAATCCACCGGAACCCCGCCCTCGCCCCGTGACGTCACGGCGCGAGGGCGGGGCTTTGTGGGGGTGAATCCACCGGAACCCCGCCCCTCGCCCCGTGACGTCACGGCGCGAGGGCGGGGCTTTGTGGGGGTGAATCCACCGGAACTCCGCCCTCGCCCCGTGACGTCACGGCGCGAGATGAAGAAGCAATGGCGGCCGCGTTGTTGATGTCTCGCTCTGCGCTGCTGTTGTTGTTGATGATGATGGAGGTCGCCACGGGCGGTGAGTCAGCGTCTGTCTGGTGACTCGTGTCATCTTATTTTTTTTGTGTGACGTGTTTGTTCCGTTGCTAAGTGCACCTAGCCTGGCACGAGCGCTGTTGTTGTTGCTGCTGTTGTTGTTGTTGATGATGATGGAGGTCGCCACGGGCGGTGAGTCGGCGTCTGTCTGGTGACTCGTGACATCTCGTTTCCTTGTTTTTGTGTGACGTGTTTGTTCCGTTGCCAAGTGCACCTAGCCTGGCACGAGCGCTGTTGTTGTTGTTGCTGTTGTTGTTGCTGCTGTTGTTGTTGATGATGATGGAGGTCGCCACGGGCGGTGAGTCGGCGTCTGTCTGGTGACTCGTGACATCTTATTCTTTGTTTTTGTGTGACGTGTTTGTGTGACGTGTTTGTTCCGTTGCCAAGTGCACCTAGCCTGGCACGAGCGCTGTTGGTAACGGTGGTGGGGGGGGGCGGTGCGGATCTGTTGTGAGGGGGTTCGATGTCTCAAAGTGAACCTAGCCTGGCACACGAGCTGCTGCGGTGACGGGGAGCGGTGGTGCAGTGGTTAGCGCCTGGGTATGGGTCTCTGTGTGAGTCTGTGGGTCTCTGTGTGAGTCTATGGGTCTCTGTGTGAGTCTGTGGGTCTCTGTGTGAGTCTGTGGGTCTCTGTGTGGTGAGTCTCTGTGTGAGTCTGTGGGTCTCTGTGTGAGTCTGTGAGTCTCTGTGTGAATCTGTGGGTCTCTGTGAGTCTATGGGTCTGTGTGAGTCTATGGGTCTGTGTGAGTCTGTGGGTCTCTGTGAGTCTGTGGGTCTCTGTGTGAGTCTGTGGGTCTCTTTGTGAATATATGGGTCTCTGTGTGAGTATATGGGTCACTGTGTGAGTCTATGGGTCTCTGTGTGAGTCTATGGGTCTCTGTGTGAGTCTGTGGGTCTCTGTGTGAGTCTGTGGGTCTCTGTGTGAGTCTGTGGTCTCTGTGTGAGTCTGTGGGTCTCTGTGTGAGTCTGTGGGTCTCTGTGTGAGTCTATGGGTCTCTGTGTGAGTGTGTGGGTCTCTGTGTGAGTCTACGGGTGTCTGTGTGAGTCTGTGGGTCTCTATGTGAGTCTATGGGTCTCTGTGTGAGTCTATGGGTCTCTGTTGAGTATATGGGTCTCTGTGTGAGTCTATGGGTCTCTGTGTGAGTCTATGGGTCTCTGTGTGAGTATATGGGTCACTGTGTGAGTCTGTGGGTCTCTGTGTGAGTCTATGGGTCTCTGTGTGAGTATATGGGTCACTGTGTGAGTCTGTGGGTCTCTGAGTATATGGGTCACTGTGTGAGTATATGGGTCACTGTGTGAGTATATGGGTCTCTGTGTGAGTCTATGGGTCTCTGTGTGAGTATATGGGTCTCTGTGTGAGTCTGTGGGTATATGTGTGAGTCTGTGGGTCTCTGAGTCTATGGGTCTCTGTGTGAGTATGTGGGTCTCTGTGTGAGTCTATGGGTCTCTGTGTGAGTCTGTGGTCTTGTGTGAGTCTATGGGTGTCTGTGTGAGTCTGTGAGTCTCTGTGTGAGTCTGTGGGTCTCTGTGTGAGTCTACGGGTCACTGTGTGAGTCTATGCTTCTCTGAGTGAGTCAATGGGTACATGTGTGAGTCTAGGGGTCTCTGTGTGAGTCTGTGGGTCTCTGTGTGAGTTTACGGGTCTCTGTGTGAGTCTACGGGTCTCTGTGTGAGTCTATGCTTCTCTGAGTGAGTCTATGGGTACATGTGTGAGTCTAGGGGTCACTGTGTGAGTCTATGCCTCTCTGAGTGAGCCTGTGCGGGTAAATCTACCACAACTCCGACGTGTTTGTGGCGCTAACAGAGAAACACAAAAACATTTACGTGACTCTTGAAGACATTACTTCACAACCATGTCACCACCACCCCCCTCCCTTGGCAGCCGTCTCGTGGGTAGAGAAAGCGGAGGGCGAGACGGTGCTGCTGGGCTGCACCTGGACGGTCGATCCGGCGCCCACTGAACACCTGGACGTGGAGTGGTTCATGCAGATGCCCACCACCAACATCCATGTGAGTGAGAGAGAGACAGAGAACCCATCGCACACGCAGAGAATGTGCTGAGCTGCTTGTGTCACTGCTGGATGAAAGCCGCCGCCACCACCGCCACCGCTGCCACCGCCGCCGCCACCACCGCCGCCACCGCCGCCACCACCGCCACCACCGCCGCCACACACCGCCACCACCACCACCGCCGCCATCACCGCCATCACCGCCACCACCGCCATCACCACCATCACCGCCACCACCGCCGCCACCACCACCACCACCGCCACCACCACCGCACCACCACCACCACCACTCTCTCAATCGTGCAGTGCGACCACAACGACAACAACGACGACCCGTTCCGCACCTTGACGACACAAAGTCTCGCGGCTCCGTCTCCGCGCTGGATGCGTTCTCTCTCTCTCTCTNGGACACGTCGTGCAAATCTTTCGGTCGTTTTTTAACCCACTTCCCGTGATCCAATCGAGCTGACATTTTGCCACACAGACTTGTTGTGCGTGACAATTAATGTTCGTGAAAAATGTTTCAAAAATTTTACACTGTTTAGGGAAAACAAATTAATATTTAATTACCAATTGCTTAATGGTGGCAGACAATCACCTGACCCATAGGTGGCAGCCATCTCAAGCCAGAGGACGAGAGGACTCTAGCCGATGCCACGCATATAAAGAATTTAGAGTGAACAACTTTGTGTGTACGGGTTATACTTGTTGTCCGTCCCCTATCCCCAGTTGGCCACGTACGTCAGGGGCGAGGAGCACGTCTACCCGGAGTACGCGTCCCGCATGCACTTCGCCCGCAACGTGACGCGGCGGGACGCGTCGCTGGAGATCGTCGGGGTGCAGACGCGAGACTACGGCTTCTACACGTGCAAAGTCAAGTTCGGCGCTTTCATCCAGCAGGTGTCCGTCAAGCTCATCGTGCTGGGTGACGAGCGCACGCACGCGCACGTACACGCACGTACACGCACGCACACGCACGTACACGCATGCACAGACACGCACACGCACGTGCACGCACGTACACGCACGCACACGCACGTACACGCACANGTATACGCACGCACGTACACGTACGCACAGACACGTACACGCACGCACGTGCACGCACGCACACGCATGTATACGCACGTACACGCACGCACACGCACGCACGTACACACACGTACACACACACGCACACACACACGTGCACACGTACACACACGTGCACACGTACTTGTGTGCACGTGTGTGTGTGTGTGTGCATGCGGGAGTGTAGCAGTTAGCGCTGCGATTATCTGAACCCCCTAGGTTGACTCGGCCTCAAATGAGTACCTGGTGCGACGTGGAAACATCGCCACTGGGGAGACAAAGGCGGTCGGGCGTGGTGCTGGCCACCGACCCCTCGTGTACCGTTCCGGCCTTCATAGGTGCTGCTACTCGCGAACAGCACTTGCCCCAACAGTAGCTAACCGTGCTATGGTCTCTGTGGGTCTCTGTGGGTCTCTGTGGGTTTCTGTGAGTGTCTCTGTGCCTGTGGGTCTCTGTGGGTCTCTATGGGTCTCTGTGGGTCTCTGTGGGTCTCTGTGAGTGTCTCTGTGGGTCTCTGTGTGTCTCTGTGGGTCTCTGTGGTCTCTGTGAGTGTCTCTGTGGGTCTCTGTGGGTCTCTGTGAGTGTCTCTGTGGGTCTCTGTGGGTCTCTGTGAGTGTCTCTGCGGGTCTCTGTGGGTCTCTGTGGTCTCTGTGAGTCTCTGTGGGTCTCTGTGAGTCTCTGTGGGTGTCTCTGTGGGTCTCTGTGAGTGTCTCTGTGGGTCTCTGTGGGTCTCTGTGGGTCTCTGTGGGTCTCTGTGGGTCTCTGTGGGTCTCTGTGGGTCTCTGTGAGTCTCTGTGAGTGTCTGTGGGTCTCTGTGAGTGTCTCTGTGCCTGTNGGTCTCTGTGGGTGNCTCTGGGTCTCTGTGGGTCTCTGTGGGTCTCTGTGGGTCTCTGTGGGTCTCTGTGTCTCTGTGGGTCTCTGTGGGTCTCTGTGGGTCTCTGTGAGTGTCTCTGTGGGTCTCTGTGGGTCTCTGTGGGTCTCTGTAAGTGTCTCTGTGCCTGTGGTCTCTGTGGGTCTCTGGGGTCTCTGTGAGTGTCTTTGTGGNTCTCTGTGGGTCTCTGTGAGGTCTCTGTGGGTCTCTGTGAGTGTCTCTGTGTGTGGGTCTCTGTGGGTCTCTGTGGGTCTCTGTGAGTGTCTCTGTGGGTCTCTGTGGTCTCTGCGGGTCTCTGTGGGTCTCTGTGAGTGTCTTTGTGGGTTTCTGTGGGTCTCTGTGGGTCTCTGTGAGTGTCTCTGTGGGTCTCTGTGAGTGTCTCTGTGGGTCTCTGCGGGTCTCTGTGGGTCTCTGTGGGTCTCTGTGGGTCTCTGTGCCTGTGTCTCTGTGGGTCTCTGTCGTCTCTGTGGGTCTCTGTGGGTCTCTGTGAGTGTCTCTGTGGGTCTCTGTGTGTCTCTGTGGGTCTCTGTGGGTCTCTGTGGGTCTCTGTGGGTCTCTGTGGGTCTCTGTGAGTGTCTCTGTGGGTCTCTGTGGGTCTCTGTGAGTGTCTCTGCGGGTCTCTGTGGGTCTCTGTGGTCTCTGTGGGTACTCTGTGGTGTGTCTGTGGGTCTCTGTGGGTCTCTGTGAGTCTCTGTGGGTCTCTGTGGGTCTCTGTGGGTCTGTGAGTGTCTCTGTGAGTGTCTCTGTGGGTCTCTGTGGGTCTCTGCGGGTGTCTCTGTGCCTGTNGGTCTCTGTGGGTCTCTGTGGGTGTTGTGGGTCTCTGTGGGTCTCTGTGGGTCTCTGTGAGTGTCTCTGTGCGTGTCTCTGTGGGTCTCTGTGGGTCTCTGTGGGTGAGTGTCTGTGGGTCTCTGTGAGTGTCTCTGTGCCTGTGGGTCTCTGTGGGTCTCTGTGGGTCTCTGTGGGTCTCTGTGGGTCTCTGTGGGTCTCTGTGAGTGTCTCTGTGCCTGTGGGTCTCTGTGGGTCTCTGTGAGTGTCTCTGTCTCTCTGGGTCTCTGTGAGTGTCTCTGTGAGTGTCTCTGTGGGTCTCTGTGGGTCTCTGTAAGTGTCTCTGTGGTCTCTGTGGGTCTCTGTGGGTCTCTGGGGTCTCTGTGAGTGTCTCTGTGGGTCTCTGTGGGTCTCTGTGAGTGTCTCTGTGGGTCTCTGTGAGTGTCTCTGTGGGTCTCTGTGGGTCTCTGTGGGTCTCTGTGAGTGTCTCTGTGTCTGCGGGTCTCTGTGGGTCTCTGCGGGTCTCTGTGGGTCTCTGTGAGTGTCTCTGTGCCTGTGGGTTTCTGTGGGTCTCTGTGGGTCTCTGTGAGTGTCTCTGTGGGTCTCTGTGAGTGTCTCTGTGGGTCTCTGCGGGTCTCTGTGGGTCTCTGTGGGTCTCTGTGAGTGTCTCTGTGGGTCTCTGTGGGTCTCTGTCGGTCTCTGTGGGTCTCTGTGGGTCTCTGTGAGTGTCTCTGTGAGTGTCTCTGTGGGTCTCTGTGGGTCTCTATGGGTCTCAGTGGGTCTCTGTGGGTCTCTGCGGGTCTATGTGGGTCTCTGTGGGTCTCTGTGAGTGTCTCTGTGCCTGCGGTCTCTGTGGGTCTCTGCGGGTCTCTGCGGGTCTCTGTGAGTGTCTCTGTGAGTGTCTCTGTGAGTCTCTGTGGGTCTCTGTGGGTCTCTGTGGGTCTCTATGGGTCTCTGGGTCTCTGTGTGNCTCTGTGGGTGNCTCTGTGGGTCTGGGTCTCTGTGGNTCTCTGTGGGTCTGGGTCTCTGTGGGTCTCTGTGAGTGTCTCTGTGCCTGTGGGTCTCTGTGGGTTTCTGTGGGTCTCTGCGGGTCTCTGTGGGTCTCTGTGGGTTTGTGGGTCTCTGCGGGTCTCTGTGGGTCTCTGTGAGTGTCTCTGTGGTGTCTCTGTGAGTGTCTCTGTGAGTGTCTCTGTGGGTCTCTGCGGGTCTCTGTGGGTCTCTGTGGGTCTCTGTGGGTCTCTGTGGGTCTCTGTGAGTGTCTCTGTGGGTCTCTGTGAGTGTCTCTGTGGGTCTCTGCGGGTCTCTGTGGGTCTCTGTGAGTGTCTCTGTGAGTGTCTCTGTGGGTTTCTGTGGGTCTCTGTGAGTGTCTCTGGGTCTCTGTGGGTCTCTGTAGNGTCTCTGTGAGTCTCTGTTGGTCTCTGTGGGTCTCTGTGGGTCTCTGTGAGTGTCTCTGTGAGTGTCTCTGTGGGTCTCTGCGGGTCTCTGTGGGTCTGTGGGTCTCTGTGGGTCTCTGTGAGTGTCTCTGTGGGTCTCTGTGGGTCTCTGTGAGTCTGTGGGTCTCTGTGAGTGTCTCTGTGGGTCTCTGCGGGTCTCTGTGGGTCTCTGTGAGTGTCTCTGTGAGTGTCTCTGTGGGTCTCTGTGGGTCTCTGTGAGTCTCTGGGTCTCTGTGGGTCTCTGTGAGTGTCTCTGAGTGTCTCTGTTGGTCTCTGTGGGTCTCTGTGGGTCTCTGTGAGTGTCTCTGTGTCTCTGAGTCTCTGTGAGTGTCTCTGTGCCTGCGGGTCTCTGTGGGTCTCTGTGGGTCTCTGTGAGTGTCTTTGTGGGTCTCTGTGGGTCTCTGTGGGTCTCTGTGAGTGTCTGTNGGTCTCTGTTGGTCTCTATGGGTCTTGTGGGTCTCTATGGGTCTCTGTGGGTCTCTGTGGGTCTTTGTGGGTCTCTGTGAGTGTCTCTGTGAGTGTCTCTGTGGGTCTCTGTGGGTCTCTGTGGTGTCTCTGCGGGTCTCTGTGGGTCTCTGTGGGTCTCTGGGTCTGGGTGTTGTGGGTCTCTGTGAGTGTCTCTGTGGTCTCTGTGGGTCTCTGTGGGTCTCTGGGTCTAGGTGTTGTGGTCTCTACGAATGTGCGTATTGTACGTTGAATTTCTTTCGCACCGTAACGCACAGAGCACGTCGAACTCGGATTGTAAATGTTGTCTTTGCTCTCCAACACACTAGTCTGTACTGTACACTACACTATACACTACTATACACTATACACTACACTATACACTACTATACACTACACTATACACTACTATACACTACNCTATACCTACTATACACTACTATACACTACACACTACACTATACACTACTATACACTATACACTACACTATATACACACTATACACTACTATACACTACTATACACTATACACTACACTATACACTATATCGCTACACACCTACTATACACTACACTACTACACTACACTANTACACTACACTATACACTACTATACACTACACTACTATACTACACTACACTATACACTACTATACACTACACATATAACTATACTACTATACACTANTATACACTATACACTATNCTATACTACTATACACTACACATACCTACTATACACTACACTACTNTACACTACACACTATACACTACTATACTACTATACACTACACTACACTATACACTACTATACACNACTACACTATACACTACACTATACACTACTATACACTACNATACACTACANTATACACTACTATACACTACACTATATACTACACTATACACTACTATACACTACACTATACACTACTATACACTACTATACACTACACTATACACTACACTATACACTACTATACACTACTATACACTACTACACTACACTACANTATACACTACACACTACTNCTACACTACAATACTATACACTACATATACCTACTATACACTGACACTATACACACTATACACAACTATACACTACACTATACACTACANTATACACTACANTACACTACANTATACACTACAATACACTACACTATACACTACACTATACACTACTACACTACATATACACTACCTACTATACACTACACTACTATACACTACTATACACTACTATACACTATCACTACTATACACTATACACTACTATACACTACACTATACACACTATACACTATACACTACTACTACACTACAATATACACTACTACACTACTACACACTACACTATACACTACANTACCTATAAATACACTATACACTACANACTACTACACATACACTACACTACTATACATTACACTACATATCACCTTACACTACTATACACTACACCACTACTATACACTACTATACACTACACTATGCACTACANTATACACTACANTAGACACTACACTATACACACACTACNAACACTACCCACTATACTATACACTACTATACACTACACTACTATACTATACACTACACAGACTATACACTACACTATACACTACACTATCACTTACCACACTATACACTACACTATATACACACTACTATACACTACATGNACTAACTACTAACTACACTATACACTACACTATACACTACAACTATGCCACTNCACTACTATACACTACACTATACCTACACTCTACAATACACTACACTATACACTACACTATANACTACACTACACTACTATACACTACACTATACCTACACTATATATACACTATACACTACACTATATACACTACACTATAACTATACTNCTATAAACTACTACACTATACAACTACACNACTACTACTACTACACTACTACACTATACACTACACTACACTATACTACCATAACTACACTANTATACACTACACTACAACACACTATACATANAATACACTACACTAATACACACATACACCTACACTATACATACACTTAACTACACTGCACTATACACTACACTCTACACTACACTATAACTACTACACTATACATAACTATACACTACACTATACATACACTATACACTACNTTATACACTACTATACACTACACACTACACTACACTATATCACACTATACACTACACTATACTACTACACACTACACTATACACTACACTACTATCTTCTTGGTTCTTTCGGTAAAGTCACGTAGAAGGGAAGTAATAAAATAATAAAAATAAAACATAATAAAACAATTCTCACGACGTTTCGGCCACAACGCAAGCAGCCGTCCTCAGGTGAAAACCAGGTCCGTCGAGGCGACAGAGTCTGAATGAAACAGCACACGAGCTTGGAGCATATATATAAGCTGGGCGCATTGACAAAGGAATTTGCATATCAAAAGGAATTTAGCATATTTATGGGAAATGCAGGGATGTGATTAGTATTGCATATGCATGTGCATTATGCAGGATTAACAGCATCAAAGGGAGCTGCAGTTGCTGCTGCTGCAGTTGCTGCTGCTGCAGTTTCTGCTGCTGCTGCGCAGTTTCTGCTGCTGCTGCAGTTTCTGCTGCTGTAGTTGCTGCTGCTGCTGCACTTGCTGCTGCTGCTGCAGTTGCTGCTGCTGCTGCAGTTGCTGCTGCTGCTGCTGCTGCTGCTGCAGTTGCTGCTGCTGCAGTTGCTGCTGCTGCAGTTGCTGCTGCTGCACTTGCTGCTGCTGCTGCTGCAGTTGCTGCCTTATCCATTTTAATATAACACTATGTATTATTCTACCCACCCTAATGTGTATCACACTGCTATATATTTACTATACAGGTTTGAAAGCCGTTTTAGCTAAAGGACTAAACTTTGCAGTCACACCTAGACACATACCAGTTAATGATATAATTGCTCGAGTAGATGTAGCTCTCAAGGGCTTGAGTCACATCGCTGCAGACGTAGCAAGATCTGAAATCTCTGTAACCCTCAAAAACGCTAAGATGCCAGCTAGCAACATCAGCAAAGATGAGCGTTTTGAATTAGCTCAATTAAAAAAGAGGGATGACATTGTCATCCTCTCAGCCGACAAAGGCAATGCCACTGTCATCATGGACAAAATAGAATACAACAACAAATTCAAGAACTACTCAACGATGGCAGCTATACAAAANTAAAAAGAGACCCACCAACAGCCTCGTCTCCAAAACCAACAACATCATTTCTGCTTCAACCGCATTAATTGATCAGACCAAACAGTTCTCGTTGAAACCTTCTGCAGCCAGGCCACCAAGATTGTACGGCTTGCCAAAGATACATAAAGATGATACACCTCTTCGTCCCATTGTCTCTACTATCACCTCCCCACTTACAAACTGGCTCGTTTTTTGTCCGAAATCCTACGGCCTTTCACTGGAAAAACCACCTCTGCAGTACTAAACTCTACTGACCTGGTATCGACAATCAAGGGGATTGCCCTGTCCCCAGACGACCTGCTTGTCAGTTTTGATGTGGTTTCCTTGTTCACCAAGGTGCCTGTGCCTGACACCATCGCAATCATTGAAGACTTGGTTCATCAAGGACTGAATGCTGGGGTACCCCCCTGGTGAGACACTGCTTAACCAATACATACTTCACCTGGAATGGAACCTTCTACAAGCAAATTGAGGGCACCCCAATGGGCTCCCCCCTATCTCCGGTTGTAGCCAACATCTTCATGGAGAAATTTGAGACGGACGCCATCCAGACTGCCACTCTACGCCCGACCTTATGGAAGAGGTACGTAGACGACACTTTTGTCATCTGGCCACATGGCTGGCCTGCTCTAGACCAATTTCTCGACCACATCAATTCCATACACCCAGCCATCAGATTCACCATGGAAGTCGAAAATGATGGCAAGCTACCCTTTTGGATGTCCTAATCAAAAGGAGACCTGATGGTTCAATGAGCCACTCTGTCTACAGGAAAGCCACCCACACGGATGCTTATCTAAAACCGGATTCCCACCACCATCCATCCCAGAAGAATTCCCTCATCAAGACTCTATATCATAGAGCCCAATGCATCTCCGACCATGAACACATTTCCAGTGAACTCAAACACGTACGCCAAGCTCTTAAGGCTAATGGTTACTCCGACTACACAATCCGCAAAGCCATCACTCCAACCATCAAGAAGGATCCTGTTGAGGAGCCTTTCAAGACATCACCTTACCCTACATTGCTGGGGTCACAAAAANGATCTCCAAAATCCTGATTAAACACAAGATCCAGGTCCGATTCAACACAGTACATAAAATCCGTGATCTGGTCCCGTCTGTAAAAGATGTGGTTCCAGACATACAGTACCCTGGCGTCTACAAACTAAGTTGCCTCTGTGGTAGCAGTTACATTGGAGAAACCAAACGACATGTCTCGGACCGCATCCGTGAACATAAGGCAGACCTGAAACACGGTAGGACAAACACCTCAGCCGTGGCAGATCACTGTTACAATTCAGTGGGCTCACATGACATTGACTTCTCCAAGACAGAGGTTCTCTGCAAGCCATCTGGCTATCATGAGAGATTCGTTCATGAGGCGATCCACATATACAAACACAGAGACAATTTCAACCGAGAAGATGGATTCTGGCTTAGCAATCATTGGAAGGACGTAATAAACCATTTCGGATCTTAACTGATTGTGTTCACGTTAACGGTGACTTTCAGACCGCGTTCCACTCACTGGCATGGTGCAGTGTGCAGAGTAATGTATGGTGTTGTAATTGTACAGTAAACATATAGCAGTATGATACACATTAGGGTGGGTAGAATAATACATAGTGTTATATTAAAATGGATAAGGCAGCAACTGCAGCAGCAGCAGCAAGTGCAGCAGCAGCAGCAAGTGCAGCAGCAGCAAGTGCAGCAGCAGCAGCAACTGCAGCAGCAGCAGCAACTGCAGCAGCAGCAGCAACTGCAGCAGCAGCAGAAACTGCAGCAGCAGCAGCTGCTGCAGCAGCAGTAACTGCAGCTCCCTTTGATGCTGTTAATCCTGCATAATGCACATACATATGCAGTACTAATTACATTCCTGCATTTCCCATAAATATGCTAAATTCCTGTTGATATGCAAATTCCTTTGTCAATGCGCCCAGCTTATATATATGCTCTAAGCCCGTGTGCTGTTTCATTCAGACTCTGTCGCCTCGACGGACCTGGTTTTCACCTGAGGACGGCTGCTTGCGTTGTGGCCGAAACGTCGTGAGAATTGTTTTATTATGTTTTATTTTTATTATTTATTACTTCCCTTCTACGTGACTTTACCGAAAGAACCAAGAAGATGAATCCCTGCAGTCACGAAAGCTTTAAATCGAAATTTAACCGCCTCTACGGGAGGGTTTCCACATAACTTTGAGATCCTTCAACAAGCTCCGGATAAGAAGGCTCAGCTAATTGAGTCTCTCACCTTTCTGAAGAGATGCCGCGACTCTAAGGTAATACCAAACGCATTTACACTAACATCTGCTGCTGTAACTTCTTCTAATGCGAAACGAATTCTGTCTAGAACTAGTTTAGCTCTTATCTCAGAGAAAATCAGACTTACGCGCACCGAACTAGATCAGTTAGACAAGACACTCTACAAATCACACTTATCTTTGAGTGTAACAATGTCCACATCGGATTGGGAACATGTGGAAAAANTGACTGCCTCTTCAGCTGCCGCTATGTCGACTAAATGTAAGGACAACTTGATTTCCAAATTCAACCGCCTCTCAAACAAGAAACCGGACCCACACATTGAAAAGCTAGATGTTAACAAAGTCGTAATTAATCGCAGTAACAGTCCTATTTCTGAAGGTTTGAAATCCGTTTTAGCTAAAGGACTAAACTTTGCAGTCACACCTAGACACATACCAGTTAATGATATAATTGCTCGAGTAGATGTAGCTCTCAAGGGCTTGAGTCACATCGCTGCAGACGTAGCAAGATCTGAAATCTCTGTAACCCTCAAAAACGCTAAGATGCCAGCTAGCAACATTAGCAAAGATGAGCGTTTTGAATTAGCTCAATTAAAAAGAGGGATGACATTGTCATCCTCTCAGCCGACAAAGGCAATGCCACTGTCATCATGGACAAAATAGAATACAACAACAAAATTCAAGAACTACTCAACGATGGCAGCTATACAAAATAAAAAGAGACCCACCAACAGCCTCGTCTCCAAAACCAACAACATCATTTCTGCTTCAACCGCATTAATTGATCAGACCAAACAGTTCTCGTTGAAACCTTCTGCAGCCAGGCCACCAAGATTGTACGGCTTGCCAAAGATACATAAAGAAGATACACCTCTTCGTCCCATTGTCTCTACTATCAACTCCCCACTTACAAACTGGCTCGTTTTTTGTCCGAAATCCTACGGCCTTTCACTGGAAAAACCACCTCTGCAGTACTAAACTCTACTGACCTGGTATCGACAATCAAGGGATTGCCTGTCCCAGACGACCTGCTTGTCAGTTTTGATGTGGTTTCCTTGTTCACCAAGGTGCCTGTGCCTGACACCATCGCAATCATTGAAGACTTGGTTCATCAAGGACTGAATGCTGGGTACCCCCCTGGTGAGACACTGCTTAACCAATACATACTTCACCTGGAATGGAACCTTCTACAAGCAAATTGAGGGCACCCCAATGGGCTCCCCCTATCTCCGGTTGTAGCCAACATCTTCATGGAGAAATTTGAGACGGACGCCATCCAGACTGCCACTCTACGCCCGACCTTATGGAAGAGGTACGTAGACGACACTTTTGTCATCTGGCCACATGGCCGGCCTGCTCTAGACCAATTTCTCGACCACATCAATTCCATACACCCAGCCATCAGATTCACCATGGAAGTCGAAAATGATGGCAAGCTACCCTTTTTGGATGTCCTAATCAAAAGGAGACCTGATGGTTCAATGAGCCACTCTGTCTACAGGAAAGCCACCCACACGGATGCTTATCTAAAACCGGATTCCCACCACCATCCATCCAGAAGAATTCCCTCATCAAGACTCTATATCATAGAGCCCAATGCATCTCTGACCATGAACACATTTCCAGTGAACTCAAACACGTACGCCAAGCTCTTAAGGCTAATGGTTACTCCGACTACACAATCCGCAAAGCCATCACTCCAACCATCAAGAAGGATCCTGTTGAGGAGCCTTTCAAGACCTTACCCTACATTGCTGGGTCACAAAAANGATCTCCAAAATCCTGATTAAACACAAGATCCAGGTCCGATTCAACACAGTACATAAAATCCGTGATCTGGTCCGTCTGTAAAAGATGTGGTTCCAGACATACAGTACCCTGGCGTCTACAAACTAAGTTGCCTCTGTGGTAGCAGTTACATTGGAGAAACCAAACGACATGTCTCGGACCGCATCCGTGAACATAAGGCAGACCTGAAACACGGTAGGACAAACACCTCAGCCGTGGCAGATCACTGTTACAATTCAGTGGGCTCACATGACATTGACTTCTCCAAGACAGAGGTTCTCTGCAAGCCATCTGGCTATCATGAGAGATTCGTTCATGAGGCGATCCACATATACAAACACAGAGACAATTTCAACCGAGAAGATGGATTCTGGCTTAGCAATCATTGGAAGGACGTAATAAACCATTTCGGATCTTAACTGATTGTGTTCACGTTTACGGTGACTTTCAGACCGCGTTCCACTCACTGGCATGGTGCAGTGTGCAGAGTAATGTATGGTGTCGTAATTGTATAGTAAATATATAGCAGTGTGATACACATTAGGGTGGTAGAATAATACATAGTGTTATATTAAAATGGATAAGGCAGCAACTGCAGCAGCAGCAGCAAGTGCAGCAGCAACTGCAGCAGCAGCAGCAAGCGCAGCAGCAGCAGCAGCAACTGCAGCAGCAGCAGCAACTGCAGCAGCAGCAGCAAGTGCAGCAGCAGCAGCAACTGCAGCAGCAGCAACTGCAGCAGCAGCAGCAACTGCAGCAGCAGCAGAAACTGCAGCAGCAGCAGAAACTGCAGCAGCAGCAGCAACTGCAGCAGCAGCAACTGCAGCTCCCTTTGATGCTGTTAATCCTGCATAATGCACATGCATATGCAATACTAATCACATCCCTGCATTTCCATAAATATGCTAAATTCCTTTTGATATGCAAATTCCTTTGTCAATGCGCCCAGCTTATATATATGCTCCAAGCTCGTGTGCTGTTTCATTCAGACTCTGTCGCCTCGACGGACCTGGTTTTCACCTGAGGACGGCTGCTTGCGTTGTGGCCGAAACGTCGTGAGAATTGTTTTATTATGTTTTATTTTATTATTTTATTACTTCCCTTCTACGTGACTTTACCAAAAGAACCAAGAAGATGAATCCCTGCAGTCACGAAAGCTTTAAATCGAAACTACACTACTATACACTACACTATACACTACATACTATACACACACTATACATATACACTACTATACACACACTAACACTAANTCACNACACTATACATACTANTACTATACAACTCACTATACACTTACATACACTACACTACTATACNNTACACTACACTACTACTATACACTACACTATACACACACTATACACTACACTATANATACACTACATNACACTATACACTACTATACTACTATATACACACACNCACTCACTATCTATACTACACACACTATACACTACAACACTACACATAANANTATACACTAAACACTACTATACTANTACTACACTANACTAACACACACTATACACTACAATATATACACTACATATACACTACACACTCTACGTACTACTATACACACANNACACTNTACACTACACTATACACTACACTACACTACCACTATACACTACACTATACACTACCTATTACACACTATACACTACAACTTACACTACACNACACTATACACNACACTATACACTACTATACANTACACTACACTACACTATCANTACACTACTATACACTACACACTACACTACTATACACACACTATACACACACTATACACTAACCATACATCTACACACACTATACACTACACACTACTACACTACANTNTACACTATACTACCTCTACACAATGTNCTACTANACTACACTCTACACATANACTACTATCACACTACACTACTATCTAACACACACTACCTATACACNGCACTATACACTACACTACCTATACACTCTACANTACACANACACTATACACTANACTACACGTTCACACTATACACTACACTATACACTAACTATACACTTACACTATACACTACACACTAGTGCTGTACTCGTAGATTGGCACGTTCTGTTTACGTACAACCCTCACTAGTTGGCCGTGCCGGTGGTGGAGGGTTTTAACGACACATTTAATATTTACGCGATCTCACCCAAAAACCTCTTACGGATGATATCGGTCGCGAAAGCTCCTACTACGTACGTGTTGAACTATTTTACTGGTAGGAGCGAAGTGAACCAGCCTACAATAGATTATATCGTCCGTCCGTCCGTGTAGCAACATCGCCCCTACTGCAAACACTTGGCAGGACCCTACAAAACCTTTAGACTCAGTGAGGCTTTCCTGGCTAAACAAGTGTAACATTCCTTATTCCCTGAGATTTTATTAAAACATTTAATTAAAAATTAACTCACAGCGGCCTAAAGCCTACAGCTAGGCCTAAAGCCTAGAACTAGGCCTCAAACTCTCCTTCGTATCGTCCCCGCGTGTGTGAAAGGGAGTTAATGTTTAACAATGTTACATTCCCTGATGTTTTTAAATAGAAACATTTAAATTTAACTCACGGCCTCAAGCCTACAGCTAGGCCTAAAGCTAGAACTAGGCCTCACTCTCCCTTCGTATCGTCCGATTAGGTGTAGCAACATCGCCCCTACTGCAAACACTTGCAGGACCCTACAAAACCTTTAGACTCAGTGAGGCTTTCCTGGCTAAACAAGTGTAATAATATGTTTATATTCTTTGGTTGTTCGTTCTACCAGCCACCCCGCAGGACCTGTTGTATTAAACGTGTAAAGAAATTAGTTTTCCACCGAGATGATTAAAAAATAATTGTACAGCCCAGTGTCTTCCCGTTGTACGTGCGCCCGTCACGAGACCAACCGCGCGCAACAGAGAGCACTTGACTCTAGATTTGAAGCTTTCGTGACTGCAAGTATTCATATTGTTAGGTTTTTCGGCAAAGTCACGTAGATTTCGATNTAAAGCTTTCGTGACTGCAGGGATTCATCTTCTTGGTTCTTTCGGTAAAGTCACGTAGAAGGGAAGTAATAAATAATAAAATAAAACACAATAATTTATTCTTCCCTTCTACGTGACTTTACCGAAAGAACCAAAGATAGGAAAAAAATGTAAAATTAATAAAAGCAAGCGCTGCTGTGACGGTTCCACCTGAAGACGGAAGCTTGTGTTTGCCTCCGAAACGTTGTGATTTTTATTTCGATTTAAAGCTTCTTTCGTGACTGCAGGGATTCATCTTCTTGGTTCTTTGGAGCATATATATATATAGCTGGGCGCCCAGCTTATATATACACGCTCCAAGCACGTGTGCTGTTTCATTCAGACTCTGTCGCCTCGACAGACCTGGTCTCCACCTGAGGACGGCTGCTTGCGTTGTGGCCGAAACGTCGTGAGAATTATTTTATTATGTTTTATTAAATCCTTTATATTAAGTTCGCTTGCTTGCTTGCTTACGACCGTGCAAATCTTTCGCTCGTTTTTTAACCCACTTCCCGTGATCCAATCGAGCTGACATTTTGCACACAGACTCGTTGTGCGTGACAATGAATTTTCGTGAAAAAAAATTCCCAAAATTTTACACTGTTTAGGGAAAACAAATTAAATATTTAATTACCAATTGCTTAATACTGGCAGACAATCATCTGACCCATAGGTGGCAGCCATCTCAAGCCAGAGGACGAGAGGACTCTAGCCGCACGCATATAAAGGATTTAGAGTGAAAAACTTTGTTTTTACGGGTAATTTTTTTTGTCGTGATTTTATTTTATTTTATTTTACTTTTTATTTATTTAATTTTTTTTACCCACGTGACTTTACCGAAACAACCCAAGAATATGAGCGCTTGGAACTGTTGTGACCCTTGCTCCTGCACCCCCACCACCCACCCACCCACTCTCCCACCTGGTGCAGTGAAGCCGACCCAGCCAGTCTGCGTGGTGAACGGTTCGGCGCAGCAGGCAAGGAGCTGTCGCTGCAGTGCCAGTCCGCAGAGGGACGTCGCCCATCAGCTACGAGTGGAGCAAGGGCGGCGCAGAGGAGCCATTACCGTCCGTGCTGAGTGGGTGCCACCTGTGACGGTGATGATGATGACGATGATGATGACATGATGACGATGATGACGATGATGACGATGATGATGATGATGATGACGATGATGATGATGATGACGACGATGATGATGATGATGGCTATGATGATGATGATGNCGATGATGATGATGATGATGATGACGATGACGACGACGACTATGACGATGATGACGATGATGATGATGACGATGATGACGACGATGATGACGACGATGATGACGACGACGACGATGATGATGACGATGATGATGATGATGATGACGACGATGATGATGATGATGACGACGACGATGATGATGACGATGATGATGACGACGATGATGACGACGACGACTCACAGATGATGATGATCACATAGAGACCCACAGACTGACGACTCACATAGAGACCCATAGAGACCCATGACTGTAGAGACCCATAGACTCACATAGAGACCCACAGACTCACACAGAGACCCATAGACTCTCATAGAGACCCATAGACTCACATAGAGACCCACAGACTCACACAGAGACCCATAGACTCACATAGAGACCCATAGAGACCCATAGACTCGCATAGAGACCCATAGACTCACACATAGACTCACACAGAGACCCATAGACTCTCATAGAGACCCATAGACTCTCAGAGACCCATAGACTCACATAGAGACCCATATCACATAGAGACCCATATCACATAGAGACCCATATCACTTAGACTCANATAGAGACCCATATCACATAGAGACCCATAGACTCTCATAGAGACCCATAGACTCTCATAGAGACCCATAGCTCACACAGAGACCCATAGACTCCCACAGAGACCCATAGACTCCCATAGAGACCCATAGACTCTCATAGAGACCCATAGACTCACATAGAGACCCATAGTCTCACATAGAGACCCATAGACTCTCATAGAGACCCATAGACTCACATAGAGACCCATAGACTCACANAGAGACCCATAGACTCACATAGAGACCCATAGACTCGCATAGAGACCCATAGACTCTCATAGAGACCCATAGACTCACAGAGACCCTAGACTCACATAGAGACCCATACTCACACAGAGACCCATAGACTCCACAGAGACCCATAGACTCCACAGAGACCCATAGACTCACACAGAGACCCATAGACTCATAGAGACCCATAGACTCACATAGAGACCCATAGACTCCACAGAGACCCATAGTCTCACACAGACCCATAGACTCATAGAGACCCATAGACTCTCATAGAGACCCATAGACTCACATAGAGACCCATAGACTCACACTAGAGACCCATAGTCTCACACAGAGACCCATAGACTCACATAGAGGCCATAGACTCACATAGAGACCATAGACTCGCATAGAGACCCAAGACTCACACAGAGACCCATAGACTCACACAGAGACCATAGACTCACACAGAGACCCGACTCACGAGACCCACAGACTCACATAGAGACCCATAGACTCACACATAGACTCACACAGAGACCCATAGACTCGATAGAGACCNACAGACTCACACAGAGACCCATAGATCNCATAGGACCATAGAGACCCATAGACTCACCATAGACTCAGAGACCCATAGACTCAGAGACCCATAGACTCACACAGAGACCCACAGACTCACACAGAGACCATAGTCTCACACAGAGACCCATAGACTCACAGAGACCATAGACTCGCATAGAGACCCACAGTCTCACACAGAGACCATAGACTCCATAGAGACCCATAGACTCACACAGAGACCATATACTCACATAGAGACCATAGACTCACATAGAGACCCACAGACTCACACAGAGACCATAGACTCACACAGAGACCATAGACTCTCATAGAGACCCACAGACTCACACAGTACCATATACTCACACAGAGACCATAGACTCACACAGAGACCCATAGACTCACATAGAGACCCATAGACTCACACAGAGACCCATAGACTACGAGACCCACAGACTCACATAGAGACCCACAACTCACACAGAGACCATAGACTCACATAGAGACCAGACTCACATAGAGACCCATAGACTNACACAGGACCCACAGACTCACACAAGAGACCCATAGACTCACACAGAGACCCATATACTCGCACAGGACCCATAGACTCACACAGAGACCATAGACTCACACAGAGACCCATATACTCGCACAGAGACCCATAGTCTCACACGAGACCCACNGACTCACACAGAGACCACAGACTCACACAGAGACCCATGACTCACATAGAGACCCATAGACTCACATAGAGACCCATGATCACATAGAGACCACAGACTCACAGAGACCAAGACTATAATAGAGACCCAGACTCACACAGAGACCCACAGACTCACACAGGACCCACAGACTCACACAGAGACCCAAGACTCACACAGAGACCCATAGACTCACATAGAGACCCATAGACTCACATAGAGACCCATAGACTCACACAGAGACCCATATACTCGCACAGAGCCCATACTCACACACCCATAGACTCACACAGAGACCCATAGCTCACACAGAGACCACGACTCACACAGAGACCCACAGACTCACACAGAGACCCATAGACTCACATAGAGACCCATAGACTCACACAGAGACCCATATACTCGCACAGAGACCCATAGACTCACACAGAGACCCATATACTCACACAGGACCCATACTCACACAGAGCCCACACTCCACAGGCCCATACTCGCATAGAGACAGAGCCCATACTCGCACAGAGCCCAGACTCACACAGGCCCATACTCACACAGAGCCCATAGTCTCACACAGAGACCCACAGACTCCACAGAGACATAGACTCACACAGAGACCCATAGACTCACACAGAGACCCACAGACTCACACAGAGAGCCCACTCAACAGAGACCCACGCTCACACAGAGACCCACAGACTCACACACCCATAGACTCACACAGAGACCATAGACTCACACAGATACCCATAGCTCACACAGAGACCCATATNCTCACACAGAGACGTGCTCGCATAGAGAATAGACTCCACATGGACCCAGTCCAATAAGAGACCCATAGACTTCCACATAGAGACCCACAGACTCAGCACAGGACCCATGCCCTCACACAGAGACCCATGACCTTAGAGACCCAGAGTCTCACACAGAGACCCACAGACTCACACAGAACCCGAGTCTCACACAGAGACCAGACTCACACAGAGACCCAGAGTCTCACACAGCCCACAGACTCACACAGAGACCCAGAGTCTCACACGAGCCCATNGACTCACACAGAGACCACGATCACACGAGACCCACAGACTACACGAGACCAATAGTCTCACACAGAGCCCATAGTCTCACACATGAGACCCACAGACTCACACAGAGACCCATAGTCTCCATNGAGACCCACAGACTCCACNGAGACCCATAGTCTCGGCATNGAGACCCAAGGAGGGCGGTGGGATATTTCCGCTTGTTGAGCGCAGGAGGAACGCTGCGCATCAGGACGTGAGTGTTAGCTCACTCGGGCGTGTACGGTGAACGCGAGCAACCGCGTGGGCGGAGGNCGTGCGTCGTCCTGCTGTCCGTGTGCAACACGTGAGTCCGACTCTCGCTACGCCCACACGCGCGTGTGTGCGTGGNACGTGTGTTGTNCGCGTGTGTGTGGTGTGTGCGTGTGTGTGTGTGTGCGTGTGTGTGAGCGTGTGTGTGTGCGTGTGTGTGTGCGTGTGTGTGTGTGTGCGTGTGTGTGTGCGCGTGTGGGTGTGTGCGTGCGTGTGTGTGTGTGCNTGTGTGTGCGTGTGTGTGAGTGTGTGTGCGTGTGTGTGTGTGCGTGTGTGTGTGCGTGTGTGTGTGCGGTGTGTGTGTGNTGCGTGTGTGTGTGTATGTGTGTGTGTGATGCGTGTGTGTGTGCGTGTGTGTGTGTGTGTGCGTGTGTGTGTGGGTGCGTGTGTGTGTGTGTGTGCGTGTGTGTGCNCGTGTGTGCGTGTGTGTGTGTGCGTGTGTGTGTGCGTGTGTGCGTGTGTGTGTGTGTGTGTGTGTGTGCGTGCGTGTGTGTGCGTGTGTGTGAGTGAGTGCGTGTGTGTGTGCGTGTGTGTGTGTGCGCGTGTGTGTGTGCGTGTGTGTGTGTGTGCGTGTGTGTGTGTGTGCGTGTGTGTGCGTGCGTGTGTGTGTGTGTGCGTGTGTGTNCGTGTGTGTGTGTGTGCGTGTGTGTGTGTGTGCGTGGTGTGTGTGTGTGTGATTGCGTGTGTGTGTGTGTGTGTGTGTGCGTGTGTGTGTGTGCGTGTGTGTGTGTGTGTGTGTGAGTGCGTGTGTGTGTGTGCATGTGTGTGTGTGAGTGCGTGTGTGTGTGTGCGTGTGGTGTGTGATGCGTGCGTGTGTGTGTGGTGTGTGCGTGTGTGAGTGCGTGTGTGTGTGTGTGTGGTGTGTGAGTGGTGCGTGTGGTGTGTGTGTGTGTGCGTGTGTGTGTGGTGTGTGGTGCGTGTGTGTGTGTGTGCGTGTGTGTGTGTGTGCGTGGTGTGTGTGTGTGGGGGTGTGTGTGTGTGGTGTGTGTGTGTGCGTGTGTGTGTGCGTGTGTGTGTGTGTGCGTGTGTGTGTGTGGTGTGTGTGGTGTGTGTGTGTGTGCGTGTGTGTGTGTGTGCGTGTGTGTGTGCGTGTGTGTGTGTGTGTGTGCGTGTGTGTGTGTGCGTGTGTGTGTGCG
>WFAB01002309.1:0-45830 GCA_018977245.1 Lethenteron camtschaticum | reverse complement strand
ACGGACACCTGCAGCACGAGAACACCATGAGGTGGGTGACGCACGTGCGCAGAGCCTTTCCCCGGCTCCGCCGCGACGCCCCGTCCCCGTCCCCGCCGCCGCCGAGACGGAGCGTCGCGACGAGCGCGTACGACGCCAGAACCGTGGCCGCGCCCCCGGCGAGCAGCGTGGACTTGACGGCGAGGTCGTAGGCCCGGTTGGCCGCCGCGTCGCCGGCGGCGTCGCACGCCATCCGCACGAGGGCGAAGTGGTCGCAGTGCGGCATCGCGACGTGGCGCTCCCCGCACAGCCGGAGGCGCGAGGCGAGCGCCACGAAGCCGAGCATCAAGGCGGCCGCGACGCCGTCGACGACGGCGCACGCGGCCAGGGCGCGCCCGTTGGTGACGATGGACGCGTAGCGGAGGGGTCGGCGGACGGCGAGGGCGCGGTCCACGGCCATCGAGGCGAGGGAAAGGCCCGCGAGCGCGCCGTAGATGTGCGCCACGTACATCTGAGCGACGCACGCGCCCAGCGGCACGCCGTCGGCGCTCGCCACGTTGCGCGCGTAGCCGGGCAGGGTCGCCGTGCTGCCAGGAGGTCGCAGGCGGCGAGGTTGGCGAGGAGGACGAACATCGGCCTGTGGAGGCGGCGGTCGAAAGATGGCCGCCACGAGGAGGGAGTTGCCAGCGACGATGGCGGCGTAGGTGACGGCGAAGAGGGCGACGTAGAGCGGGCGGAGGGAGGGCGGCTCGCGGAAGGGGCTAGACATGAAGACGGGCGCCCAGGGAGACTCCCACGCGGTCAGGCCGGCGGATCCCAAGCGGTCGCGTTGAGGGGCTCACGGAGGGAGGTGGAGTTTGGTGCCACCATTGTTCTGCGCGAGCGCGTGTACGTCTGCGTTTGTCGCGTGTGTTCGATTTCGTTCGTCCCCAGGTCCTCTGTGAGGCGGGGTCGGTGGTGGACGGGGTGGGAAAGGGGGTGAATGGTTAGAGGAGTTGTGTAGTATATAATGTAGTGTTTAGTGTAGTGTATAGTAGTGTATTGTATAGTGTATAGTAGTGTATAGTGTATTGCCTAGTGATGAATAGTGTAGTGTATAGTAGTGTATAGTGTAGTGTATAGTGTAGTGTATAGTAGTGTACAGTGTAGTGTACAGTGTAGTGTATAGTAGTGTATAGTGTAGTGTATAGTGTAGTGTATAGTGTAGTGTTGTAGTGTATAGTGTAGTGTTGTAGTGTATAGTGTAGTGTTGTAGTGTATAGTGTATAGTGTTGTAGTGTATAGTGTAGTATTGTAGTGTATAGTGTTGTAGTGTATAGTGTAGTATTGTAGTGTATAGTGTTGTAGTGTATAGTGTAGTATTGTTGTGTATAGTGTAGTGTTGTAGTGTATAGTGTAGTGTTGTAGTGTATGGTAGTGTTGTAATGTATAGTGTAGTGTATAGTGTATAGTGTAGTGTATAGTGTAGTGTATAGTGTAGTGCTGTGGTTTTTAACCTGGATTGCATCACGCACAGCACACCGGTGTGTTGGAGAGCCAAGCAACAACATTCACAATCTGAGCACGACGTTTCGCCAGTAATCACAACCAGCTTCATCAGGCGACAGCCAGATTTGTTCGGAAATCCTCCCGTTTTGTTCCTTAAATAGAAGGGCAGATGTGATGGCGTCACTTGAGCACTTCCAACGGTTTTAAGGTAATTTTGGGGTGCTGATTCCAAATCTGGAATCCGTTTTTGTCCATCGCATCAGGTTTTTGAGATATCAAATCTTGCATTTTCAACAAAAACTGCAGAAGAAAAATATTAAATAAATGTGGATATCTACATAAAATTATATTAGAAATACACTATCCTAAAAATACAGCACCATATTTTAACACTAAAGCAGTCACTGACTCGCAACAACTTGCAATCATAAGTGGCAGAGTTAATTTCGGGTAAAGTCAAAGAAAATGGGGTATGCCGATAGCATAAAAATGAGATATCATAAAGCAAATCTGAGATCAGATTTGGAATCAGCACCCTGAAATTAGTCTAAAACAGCTGCAAAAGTCCAGGCCAGAAAAAAATGTTTTTTTTGTTGACCAGTGTAATTCACGATGTAACTCGATGTTTGATCCTGGGTAGGGTATCCATTGCCGTTTGGGTTATTTATATGGGAATCAACATACATTGTGCATGCGCGTTATGCAAGCCCATTGTTTGTGTACCTCCTGTCGAGTGTGTTGCACTAAAACAGCCGTGCCTTCTTCTTGGTTCTTTCGGTAAAGTCACGTAGAATGGAAATAATAATAAAAGAATAAAAATAAAACATAATAAAATAATTCTCACGACGTTTCGGCCACAACGCAAGCAGCCGTCCTCAGGTGTAGAACAGGTCTGTCGGGGAGACAGCGTCTGAATGACACACCCCAGGCTTGGAGCGACTATCTAAGCTGGGTTGGAGGGGAAGAGCGTCTTGACAAAAGAATTTGCATATCAAGAGGAATTTAGCATATTTATGGGAAATGCAGATATGCGATTAGTTCTAATTGTGAAATGCGTAGGAGGTTTGGCGAGGGGTTTAAAGTCATTATGCCCGTGTATTATGCAGGATTAGCAGCATCAAAGGGAGGGGATAGGGGTAACATTAATAAAGGGAAGGAATGTTAATAGTATGTAGCTGTTAATAGTATGTAGCTACCAGAGCCGTGTCTGTTATAGTTCAACGGTAGTCCCTATTGAAGAATGGTGACCTTCATAGGCATGCATTTAAAGTGTTACTTGACGGTTCGCTTCCAGGTAGCACTAAGTTTGTAGCTATCCGAACGGTTAAATTATTTTTATTTCTCTCAATTGCGATAGATTATAAAACTAGTCTTGGCCAGTCGTAAATAGTTTTGCACAGAACTTCAACATTGTCAAAATCAAATGAGTCTCATTGTTGGCGCGCTCGTTCTGCCACTGCCGCCAGTTGTATTTGGGAGTATTTTATATTTCTTTGGTGTTCTTTTAATCTCGTGCTGATCACCCATCGTCCTGTTTGCCCAACACAGCATTTGCCACAAATCTTGATAGCTTCGGCAAATGCATCTTCCGTACCAGACATACATTTCTGTATTTTATGTACCGTGCCAAATCTAACTCGGATGTTTTCTTTTTCCAAACATCTGGCTAGTTTATCGGTTACTCCGGCAATGTACGGTATTTTAATAGTTTTAATTACTTGAGCATTTTCAATCCTCGTGTTATTTGATTAGGTTTTGGAATTCAGTGCCTTGTTGACATAGGCATCATTGTAACCGGTCAATTGCAGCGCTTCTTGAACATGTTTAATTTCACTTCTCAGACTGTCGCCATCTGACACTTTCTTAGCACTACTATACACTACACTATACACTACACTACTATACACTACACTATACACTACACTACTATACACTACACTACTATACACTACACTATACACTACACTACTATACACTACACTATACACTACACTATACACTACACCATACACTACACTACTATACATTACACTACTATACACTACTATACACTATACTATACACTACTATACACTACAATATTCACTACTATACACTACACTACTATACACTACACTACTATAAACTACATTATACACTACTATACATTACACTACTATACACTACACACTACACACTATACACTACACTATACACTACACTACTATACACTACACTATACACTACACTATACACTATACACTACACTACTATACACTACACTATACACTACACTACTATACACTACACTATACACTATACTATACACTACACTATACACTACTATACACTACACTATACACTACTATACACTACTATACACTACACTATATACTACTATACACTACTATACACTACACTACACACTACTATCACTACACTATACACTACACTACTATACACTACACTATACACTATACTATACACTACACTATACACTACTATACACTACACTATACACTACTATACACTACTATACACTACACTATATACTACTATACACTACTATACACTACACTATACACTACACTACCATACACTACACTATATACTACTATACACTACTATACACTACACTATACACTACTATACACTACTGTACACTACACTAACATACACTACTATACACTTCACTATACACTACACTACTATACACTATACACTACACTACTATAAACTACATTATACACTACTATACACTACACTACTATACACTACATTATACACTACACTACTATACACTACACTACACAATACACTACACTATACACTACACTTCTATACACTACACTATATACTACACTACACAATACACTACACTATACACTACACACTATACACTACATTATACACTACACTACTATACACTACACTATACACTACACTGCTATAACTATACACTACACTATACACTACTATACACTACTATACACTACACTAATATACACTACTATATACTACACTATACACTACACTATACACTACTATACACTACTATACACTACACGATACACGACACTATACACTACTATACACTACACTCCTACACACTACTATGCACTACACTAATATACACTACTATACACTACACTATACACTACACTACACACTACTATACATTACACTATACACTACACTATACACTACAACACTACACACTAGTGCTGTACTAGTAACGAATTGCCACGTTCTGTTTACGTGACAAACCCCTTACTAGTTGGCTGTGTCGGGTGGTGACGGCTTTAACGACGACACATTTCTATATTTGACGCGATCTAACCCAAAACAAACCTCTATTACGGATGATGTTGGTCGCGCAAGCCTACGTGTTAAGCCTGTGTATTCGCTTATTAGACTTCTAGTTCACTGCGTCAATGGATTATTTATAAAAGTATTCATATCATCGTTGTTATTATTATATTGCTGAGTGTCTGATGCTGTGTCATGCACAGCGCTTTGAGATCGTTGATGAAAAGGCGCTCCGTTTGATCGTGATCATCATCATCGTTATTTTTATTATTAAACGAGATTCCAAGATTTCGTGGCGGCATGAATTACTCGTTGGTTCTGTCGGTAAAGCCGCGTGGAAAATAAAAAAAAAATTAACCCGTATAAACAAAGTTTTTCACTATAAATCCTTTATATGCGTGTTCAATGGGCCACAACCCAGCCCACATTGGTCTTTGAAACGGGCGGCTAGAGTCCTCTCGTCCTCTGGCTTGAGATGGCTGCCACCTATGGGTCAGATGATTGCCTGCCACCATTAAGCAATTGGTAATTAAATATATATTTTTTTACCTAACAAAAAAATTTTTCACGAAAAGAAATTGTCACGCACAACGCGTCTGTGTGCAAAATGTCAGCTCGATTGGATCACGGGAAGTGGGTTAAAAAACGACCGAAAGATTTGCACGGTCCTAAGCAAGCAAGCGAACTTAATATAAAGGATTTAAAAATCAAACGAATGCAACGTTTCGGTTGCAACACAAGCAGCCATCGGCAGGTAAGAATGAATGATGAAACAGACACTATCCCCGTGACAAAGACAAAGATCCCCCGTGTAGCCTGAGCAGACTGTTGGGGCAAGTGCTGTTAGCGAGCAGCACCTATGAAGGCTACCGGTACTGTGGCACACGAGGGGGTGGGTGGCCAGCACCACGCCCGGCCGCCTTTGTCTCCCGAGTGGCGATGTTTACACACCGCACCAGGTACTCATTTAAGGCTGAGTCGACCTAGGAGAGGCCCAGGACCGGTTCAGATAATCGTCACTGGTGTTAGCCGTGAGCGGGAATCGAACCCGGGTTGCCAGGTTCATAGCGCAGCGCGCTAACCGCTACACCGCCGCTCCCCATTGACACACACACACAGTGACACACACAGTGACACACACACAGTGACACACACACAGTGACACACACACACACAGACACACACAGATACACACAGTGACACACACGCACACAGTGACACGCACACAGAGACACACACAGTGATACACACAGTGACACACACACAGTGACACACACAGTAACACACACACAGACACACACATAGTGACACACACACAGTGACACACACACAGACACACACACAGTGACACACAGTGACACACACAGTGACACACACACAGTGACACACAGTCACACACACAGTGACACACACACAGTCACACAGTCACACACACAGTGACACACACACAGTGACACACACACACACACAGTGACACACACACAGTGACACACACAGTGACACACACAATGACACACACACAGCGACACACACACACACAGTCACACACACACAGTGACACACACAGTAACACAAACACACAGTGACACACACACAGTGAAACACAGTGACACACACACACACACAGTGACAAACACACAGTGACACACACACAGTGACACACAGTAACACACACAGTGACACACACACACAGTGACACAAACACACAGTGACACACACACACAGTGACACACAGTAACACACACAGTGACACACACACACAGTGACACACACACACATGACACACACCGTGACACACACACACAGACACACACACAGTGACACACAGTGACACACACACACACAGTGACACACCGTGACACACACACNGTGACACACACNGTGACACACACACACACATAGTGACACACACACAGTGACACACACACACTGACACACACACACGAACGCTCACCTCCAGCCCACTGGCTCAGCTGACACCTCCTCGATGTGCCCCCACACAGTCACGAAGCACACCACCTCTGCCCTTTATATCGTAGAGAAGAATTTAAAAAAAACACGAAGTGGGGGGGGGGGAGAGAGAGTCCAAGCAGAGTCTGTGTAATTAACCGCTCCAGGGGTCAAGAATGTCTTAGGGGGTCTTTTTTTTAAACCCTGAACCAAGAGGGCAACCACCAGGGAGGCGATTCTCAAACTCGGCCACTTAATTGCTTGATCATGCTGAAGCTGCTGCTGCGGTGGGTGGCTATGAGATGTTGACTACCTCGCCTGGTGTACAGGAGGTCGTGTTGGAGTTTGCGTGTCTCTCTCTTTCTCTCTCTATCATCATCATCACGGTGGCTATGAGATGTTGACTACCTCGCCTGGTGTACAGGAAGTCGTGGATTCAATCCCAACCTGCTGTATATTTGGAGTTTGCGTGTCTCTCTCATCACCATCATAATCACGGTGGCTAGGAGATGTTGACTACCTCGCCTGGTCGTGTTGGAGTTTGCGTGTCTCTCTCTCTCATCATCATCATCACGGTGGCTAGGAAATGTTGACTGCCTCGCCTGGTGTACAGGAGGTCATGTTGGAGTTTGCGTGTCTCTCTCTCTCATCATCATCACGGTGGCTAGGAGATGTTGACGACCTCGCCTGGTCTACAGGAGGTCGTGTTGGAGTTTACGTGTCTCTCTCTCTCATCATCATCACGGTGGCTATGAGATGTTGACTACCTCGCTTGGTATGCAGGAGGTCGTGTTGGAGTTTACGTATTTCTCTCTCTCACTCTAATCATCATCACGGTGGCTATGAGATGTTGACTACCTCGCCTGGTGTACAGGAAGTCGTGGGTTCAATCCCAAACCTGCTGTATATTTGGAGTTTGCGTGTCTCTCTCATCACCATCATTATCACGGTGGCTAGGAGATGTTGACTACCTCGCCTGGTATACAGGAGGTCGTGTTGGAGTTTGAGTGTCTGTCTGTCATCATCATCATCATCACGGTGGCTAGGAAATGTTGACTACCTCGCCTGGTGTACAGGAAGTCGTGGGTTCAATCCCAAACCTGCTGTATATTTGGAGTTTGCGTGTCTCTCTCATCACCATCATTATCACGGTGGCTAGGAGATGTTGACTACCTCGCCTGGTATACAGGAGGTCGTGTTGGAGTTTGCGTGTCTCTCTCTCTCTATCATCATCGTCACGGTGGCTAGGAAATGTTTACTGCCTCGCCTGGTATACAGGAGGTCGTGTTGGAGTTTGCGTGTCTGTCTCTCTCTGTCATCATCATCATCACGGTGGCTAGGAGATGTTGACGACCTCGCCTGGTGTACAGGAGGTCGTGTTGGAGTTTGCGTGTCTCTCTCTCTCTCATCATCACGGTGGCTAGGAGATGTTGACTACCTCGCTTGGTATACAGGAGGTCGTGGGTTCAATCCTGACCCTGACACCTGCTGTATATTTGGAGTCTGCGTGTCTCTCTCTCTCTCTCATCATCATGACGGTGGCTAGGAGATGTTGACTACCTCGCCTGGTATCAGGAGGTCGTGTTGGAGTCTGCGTGTCTCTCTCTCTCTCTCTCATCATCATGACGGTGGCTAGGAGATGTTGACTACCTCGCCTGGTATACAGGAGGTCGTGTTGGAGTTTGCGTGTCTGTCTCTCTTCATCATCATCATCACGGTGGCTAGGAGATGTTGACTACCTCGCCTGGTCGTGTTGGAGTTTGCGTGTCTCTCTCTCTGTCATCATCATCATCACGGTCGATATGTGATGTTGACTACCTCGCCTGGTGTACAGGAAGTCGTGGGTTCAATCCCAAACCTGCTGTATATTTGGAGTTTGCGTGTCTCTCTCATCACCATCATTATCACGGTGGCCAGGAGATGTTGACTACCTCGCCTGGTATACAGGAGGTCGTGTTGGAGTTTGCGTGTCTCTCTCTCTCTCTCTATCATCATCGTCACGGTGGCTAGGAAATGTTTACTGCCTCGCCTGGTATACAGGAGGACGTGTTGGAGTTTGCGTGTCTGTCTCTCTCTGTCATCATCATCATCACGGTGGCTAGGAGATGTTGACGACCTCGCCTGGTGTACAGGAGGTCGTGTTGGAGTTTGCGTGTCTCTCTCTCTCTCTCATCATCACGGTGGCTAGGAGATGTTGACTACCTCGCTTGGTATACAGGAGGTCGTGGGTTCAATCCTGACCCTGACACCTGCTGTATATTTGGAGTCTGCGTGTCTCTCTCTCTCTCTCTCATCATCATGACGGTGGCTAGGAGATGTTGACTACCTCGCCTGGTATACAGGAGGTCGTGTTGGAGTTTGCGTGTCTGTCTCTCTCTGTCATCATCATCATCACGGTGGCTAGGAGATGTTTACGACCTCGCCTGGTGTACAGGAGGTCGTGTTGGAGTTTGCGTGTCTCTCTCTCTCTATCATCATCATCACGGTGGCTATGAGATGTTGACTACCTCGCCTGGTGTACAGGAAGTCGTGGGATCAATCCAAACCTGCTGTATATTTGGAGTTTGCGTGTCTCTCTCATCACCATCATTATGACGGTGGCTAGGAGATGTTGACTACCTCGCCTGGTATACAGGAGGTCGTGTTGGAGTTTGCGTCTCTCTCTCTCTCTCTATCATCACGGTGGCTAGGAAATGTTGACTGCCTCGCCTGGTGTACAGGAGGTCATGTTGGAGTTTGCGTGTCTCTCTCTCTCATCATCATCACGGTGGCTAGGAGAGGTTGACGACCTCGACTGGTATACAGGAGGTTGTGTTGGAGTTTGCGTGTCTGTCTCTCTCTGTCATCATCATCATCATCACGGTGGCTAGGAGATGTTTACGACCTCGCCTGGTGTACAGGAGGTCGTGTTGGTGTTTGCGTGCCTCTCTCTCTCTCATCATTATCATCACGGTGGCTATGAGATGTTGACTACCTCGCCTGGTGTACAGGAAGTCGTGTTGGTGTTTGCGTGTCTCTCTCTCTATCATCATCATCACGGTGGCTAGGAGATGTTGACTACCTCGCCTGGTGTACAGGAGGTCGTGTTGGTGTTTACGTGCCTATCTCTCTCATCATTATCATCACGGTGGCTATGAGATGTTGACTACCTCGCCTGGTGTACAGGAGGTCGTGGGTTCAATCCGAACCCTGACGCCTGCTGCTGTATATTTGGAATTTGCGTGTGTCTCTCTCTCATCATTATCATCAAGGTGGCTAGGAGATGTTGACTACCTCGCCTGATATACAGGAGGTCGTGGGTTCAATCCTAACCCTGACGCCTGCTGCTGTATATTTGGAATTTGCGTGTTTCTCTCTCTCATCATCATCACGGTGGCTAGGAGATGTTGACTGCCTCGCCTGGTATACAGGAGGTCGGGTTGGAGTTTGCGTGTCTCTTTCTATCATCATCACGGTGGCTAGGAGATGTTGACTACCTCGCCTGGTGTACAGGAGGTCGTGTTGGTGTTTGTGTGTCTCTCTCTCTATCATCATCATCACGGTGGCTAGGAGATGTTGACGACCTCGCCTGGTGTACAGGAGGTCGTGTTGGAGTTTGCGTGTCTCTCTCTCTCTCTCATCATCACGGTGGCTAGGAGATGTTGACTACCTCGCTTGGTATACAGGAGGTCGTGGGTTCAATCCTGACCCTGACACCTGCTGTATATTTGGAGTCTGCGTGTCTCTCTCTCTCTCTCTCATCATCATGACGGTGGCTAGGAGATGTTGACTACCTCGCCTGGTATACAGGAGGTCGTGTTGGAGTCTGCGTGTCTCTCTCTCTCTCTCATCATCATGACGGTGGCTAGGAGATGTTGACTACCTCGCCTGGTATACAGGAGGTCGTGTTGGAGTTTGCGTGTCTGTCTCTCTCTGTCATCATCATCATCACGGTGGCTAGGAGATGTTTACGACCTCGCCTGGTGTACAGGAGGTCGTGTTGGAGTTTGCGTGTCTCTCTCTCTCTATCATCATCATCACGGTGGCTATGAGATGTTGACTACCTCGCCTGGTGTACAGGAAGTCGTGGGATCAATCCCAAACCTGCTGTATATTTGGAGTTTGCGTGTCTCTCTCATCACCATCATTATGACGGTGGCTAGGAGATGTTGACTACCTCGCCTGGTATACAGGAGGTCGTGTTGGAGTTTGCGTGTCTCTCTCTCTCTCTATCATCACGGTGGCTAGGAAATGTTGACTGCCTCGCCTGGTGTACAGGAGGTCATGTTGGAGTTTGCGTGTCTCTCTCTCTCATCATCATCACGGTGGCTAGGAGAGGTTGACGACCTCGACTGGTATACAGGAGGTTGTGTTGGAGTTTGCGTGTCTGTCTCTCTCTGTCATCATCATCATCATCATCACGGTGGCTAGGAGATGTTTACGACCTCGCCTGGTGTACAGGAGGTCGTGTTGGTGTTTGCGTGCCTCTCTCTCTCATCATTATCATCACGGTGGCTATGAGATGTTGACTACCTCGCCTGGTGTACAGGAAGTCGTGTTGGTGTTTGCGTGTCTCTCTCTCTATCATCATCATCACGGTGGCTAGGAGATGTTGACTACCTCGCCTGGTGTACAGGAGGTCGTGTTGGTGTTTACGTGCCTATCTCTCTCATCATTATCATCACGGTGGCTATGAGATGTTGACTACCTCGCCTGGTGTACAGGAGGTCGTGGGTTCAATCCGAACCCTGACGCCTGCTGCTGTATATTTGGAATTTGCGTGTGTCTCTCTCTCATCATTATCATCAAGGTGGCTAGGAGATGTTGACTACCTCGCCTGATATACAGGAGGTCGTGGGTTCAATCCTAACCCTGACGCCTGCTGCTGTATATTTGGAATTTGCGTGTTTCTCTCTCTCATCATCATCACGGTGGCTAGGAGATGTTGACTGCCTCGCCTGGTATACAGGAGGTCGGGTTGGAGTTTGCGTGTCTCTTTCTATCATCATCACGGTGGCTAGGAGATGTTGACTACCTCGCCTGGTGTACAGGAGGTCGTGTTGGTGTTTGTGTGTCTCTCTCTCTCTATCATCATCATCACGGTGGCTAGGAGATGTTGACTACTTCGCTTGGTCTACAGGAGGTCGTGGGTTCCATCCTTACCCTGCCGCCTGCTGTATATGTGGAGTCTGCGTGTCTCTCTCATCATCATCACGGTGGCTAGGAAATGTTGACTAACTCGTCTGGTGTACAGGAGGTCGTGGGTTCAATCCCAAGCCTGACGCCTGCTGTATATTTGTAGTTTGCGTGTCTCTCTCATCATCATCATCACGGTGGCCATGAGATGTTGACTACCTCGCCTGGTCTACAGGAGGTCGTGGCTTCAAGCCTGACACCTGCTGTATGTTTGGAGTCTGCGTGTCTCCTCTTCTCTCTTTCTCACGGTGGTCGCGTGGATTTTTCTCCCGGGCCCTCCACATATAGAACAATGAGTTTCACCTGAAGACGATTGCTTGTGTTGCGATGGAAACGTCGTGATTTTTTTTATTTTATTTTTCTCTATGCGACTTTCCCGAAACACCCTAAGAGTAGAATGTTTCGATTTAAAGCTTCTTTCGTGACTGCAGGGATTCATATTCTTGGTTCTTTCGGTAAAGTCACGTAGAAGGGAAATAATAAAATAATAAAAAATAAACATAATAAAACAATTCTCACGACGTTTCGGCCACAACGCAAGCAGCCGTCCTCAGGTGAAGAACATGTCTGTAGGAAAGACAGCGTCTGGTGTTCATTCAAACGCTGTCTTTCCTACAGACCTGTTCTTCACCTGAGGGCGGCTGCTTGCGTTGTGGCCGAAACGTCGTGAGAATTGTATTTTATTATGTTTTATTTTTATTATTTTATTATTTCCCTTCTACGTGACTTTACCGAAAGAACCAAGAAGAGTAGAATGTGTTAAACGATGTTTGTTCCTGGGTAGTAAGTGTGATTTCCCAATTGCGTATGCCTCACAAGTACAGGAAGTGGCTATCATTCCCCGCAAACTTTGCTTTTATGAGCAGAACTTTGTGTGCAGTATAGACGCAAAGTCACACCGAGTTTTCTCAGTGACAATAGCCACATTTCTAAATGTCACTCTCCTGCTCACGAAGGGCAAAGTTCGTGGGAGAATGATAACAGACACTTTCTCTACTAGTAGTAGGTTGTTACCCTTTAAACTGGTACAAAAACTGACACCGTTATACAAGGCATCATGTTTGCAATAACCACAACACAAGCAGTCAAAATGCTCTACTTTTGAGGCATAAGCAATTAGGAAAATAACGTTCGCTACCCAGGCACACACAATTTGTTGTGTTTGTGACACAGGAAATGAACTGAACGTTCAACAAGAAGCACTTCTCATGCTGTGGTTGTCTCACCTGATGACGGTTACCTGCGTTGCGACCGAAACGTCGTCGAACTATAACACATTCCTGCGGAGGGAGCTGGTAGGAACGTTGGGTTGTTCGGTCAATGGCCTGCAGGGTCAACGGCGGCGTGGTGTATTCCGCAAAAATATGGCCGACTGTGAGGGCGGGCACAAGCCGGCGTGAGTAGGTGAAACGTTGAGTTTTATAAGGGCACCACGGGGTGACCAGCCCCTCCCCACCCAGCCCTACCCCTCCCCACCCCCCACCCTCCCCAACCACCCCCTCCCACCCAGCCCACCCCTCCCACCCCACCCAGCCCCACCCAGCCCCTCCCCACCCAGCCCCACCCTCCCACCTCCACCCTCCCCAACCACCCCCTCCCCACCCAGCCCCACCCCACCCTCCCCACCCAGCCCCACCCACCCCATCCAGCCCCACCCACCCAGCCCTCCCACCCAGCCCCTCCCCACCCTCCCCACCCAGCCCCTCCCCACCCACCCCATCCAGCCCCACCCCACCCAGCCCCTCCCCACCCAGCCCCTCCCCACCCTCCCCACCCAGCCCCACCCTCCCCACCCAGCCCCTCCCACACTCCCCATCCAGCCCCCCCCCACTCTCCCCACCCACCCCATCCAGCCCACCCCACCCAGCCCCTCCCCACCAGCCCTCCCCACCCTCCCACCCCCCACCCTCCCACCCAGCCCTCCCCACACTCCCATCCAGCCCCCCCCCTCCCCACCCCATCCCCCCACCCACCCGCCCTCCCCACCCCCCTCCCCACCCTCCCACCCAGCCCCACCCCCCACCCAGCCTCCCCACACCCCATCCAGCCCCCCCCCCCCCACCCAGCCCCACCCACCCCACCCCACCCCACCCAGCCCCACCCCACCGAGCCCCTCCCCACCCTCCCACCCAGCCCCTCCCCACCCTCCCTCCTTCCCTGAATATTACTTTTATTGTTTTTATATCACTTATTTTTTTTTTAATATTACTTATTTTATTTTAATATTACTTATTTTATTTTAATATCACTTATTTATTTTTTAATATTACTTATTTTATTTTAATATCACTTGTTTATTTTTTAATATTACTTCTTTCATTTCCGAAGCTCACCTGGGAGGGTTGGGGGGGGCGCTATCACCAAATAATCGCTGCTCAACGACGCGGCGGCGATGATGATGACGTCATCGTCGTCATCATCGCCACGTGGGCATTTATAGCAGATGCCGGATACTCTTAGGCCAGCCTACAGTACCGTTTGCTTGTACACAACAACAACAACAACAAGCGCCATTCGCTACTAAGTGGCGGTGACGTCACCGCCACGCCTGTGCCAGGCTGTGTGCACGTTAAGGCCACGGAGTTTTAGAATGCCCGCTGGCAGGAGGTCACGGGACAGACCCAGCAGGTGCCACGGGTCGAATGAATGAGATGAGTGGCCGATGCACACCTGTGCCCCTACTGTGCCAACTTGCTGTGCTTTAGACACCCCGACGCTCCGCTCGTTGTTGTGAGCGTCGCTCCTCTACCCTCCGTTGTTGTTGGAGCGCGACTGCCTCCAACTGCCCAGTAGCGTCCTTCACGAGCCTCCTCCACTGAGGCCGATCTTGACACCGCTGGTACCAGTCATCGGCAAGTCCACTCAGCTCCACGTCCTCCTGTACCACATCACTCCATCTCTTCTCTAGCCCGTGCCGCGCCCGTTTAGCCCCCTCGATCCGGCCGAACAAAAGCTGTTTAGGCATGCGGTGGCTGAGCATGCGGGCTACATGACCCAGCCAACGCAGCTTGTCTGCCATAAGAGCTCACCGATGGACTTTGTCCAGATCTTTCAAGGGTTTGTGAGCTCCTCACACAATCCAGCCTGGTTAATCCCAGGATGGATCGTAGGCAGGCCAGCCTAAATGTTTCTAACCGGCGAAGATGTTCTATTAGGGGGGTCCACGTTTCACAAGCGTAGAGAAGGGAGGGAATGACCGTGGCCGAGAAGACCTGAAGCTTTGTGCGGAGCGACAGACCAGGTAGAAGCATACATTTTGAAAACAATTTAATGATTGTTAATAAACATTTTCATTTTCATTCTGTGCAATGAATATGTGATTGTTATAATTGTACTTTCCATTTTTCTTCGTTCTACTACAAAGTTTCAAGTATTTTTTTATAGTTATAATTACTTTATATATTTGATAATTACAAAAAAAATTCTATTTTATATTCTGAACATCCGCAGTTTTAGTTAGACGTTGAATATTTTCAAGTGAATTTTATGCTATACAGTATTTTTCATAATGTTTTCTCCTACAACATCAGAGTGCAGCGCCACATTAAATACGCACTACAATGACAATAGTTTAAAGTGATTTGAAGCATGTTTAATTTTCAAAATGGAAATATGGTTTTGGGGGGGGGGCAGAGCTATGTGACGTCATATTTGAGGGGGGTCTGATTTTTTGTGACGCCGTGTGACGAGGGAGGGGGGGAGGGGGCGGTCAAAAATTGGTCAAAATTGGCGTGACGTCATTTATGGACGGCCCCAATGCCGCTCAACTGGTTCGGAGTGACACCTCTGCTGTCAAAAATGGAGCTGGTCATGAGCACAATGCCCACTCTCCGCACAACTGCACCATCACCAATAGTCCGACTAAACAACCAGATGTAACTTTGATTTGACCAGTGCCATTGGGGAGAGGGGGGGGGATGGGAGGACCAATTTCAATTGTCCATTCCCCCCGTGGCGCTTGTAAGCCACGCCAGCGGCCTAAAGCGGCCTCTGGGAATGGTTTGCGAGCGACTGGTAACTCCGTCACCTTCAACTAAAGTCCCACAGAATGGGGGGGAGGAGGGGGGAGGGGGTGGGGAGAAGGAGGGGGAGGAGGTCGTGGGGAGGGGGGATGGGGGGCAGCAAGGGGGGGGAGGGGAGGGGCAGCCAGGGGGAGGGGATGAGGGGGGGATGAGGGGGAGGAGGGGGGAGGGGAGGATGGGGCAGGAGGAGGGAGGAGGGATGGAGAAGGGGGGGGAGGGGATGAGGGGGGAGGAGGGGGGGGAGGAGGAGGAGGGGGAGGGGGAGGAGGGGGAGGGGGAGAGGAGGGATGGAGGAGGGGAGGAGAAGAGAATGAAACACCACCCCACACCCTCCCCACCCCGACAATGGACGCCTCACGCGGCCGCCGTGACCTTGCCCCGGCGGCACACCTTGGCGGCGAGCCACGCCCTGATCTCGGCGGTGCGCAGGCCGTAGATGACGGGGTTGAGCAGCGGGGGCAGCACGTACACGGCCATGTTGACGACGCAGCGCGCCAGCGGCGAGACCCGCACGTAGCGCTCGACGCGGGGCATGGCGACGATGGCGAGGCTGCAGAGCGCGAAGACGCCCAGGCTGCCCAGGTGCGCGACGCACGTGCCCGCCGCCTTGCGTCCGCGACCCCGCCGCCCGCGCGACGAGCAGCACTCGAAGAGGATGCGGCGTACGAGGCGGCGATGGCGGCCAGGCCGACGCCCATGGTGAGGGCGGTGACGGCGATGCCCGCGACGTTGTTGACGGACGTGTCGTTGCAGGCCAACTTCGCCAGGGACATGTGGCTGCAGGAGAATTCGTCGACGACGCGGCCTCTGCACAGGTCTAGGCGAAGCACGAGGCACAAGATGGCGGAGACGCACGCGGCCGCCCCGCGCGTGGACGGCCGCCACGCGCGCAGGGCTCGCTCGTTGCCAAAGAGGGCGCCGTAGCGCAGCGGGAGGCACACGGCGAGGTAGCGGTCGAGGACATGGAGGCGAGGATGTAGTACTCGAGGCTCATGTAGACGTGGATGAAGTAGACCTGGGCCAGGCACTCGCCCGCCGTGATGGCGTTGGGCGCGACCAGGTCGCGCATGGCGCGCGGGAGAGTCGCCGAGCTGCCCACGAGGGCGTTGAGGGACAGATTTGCGAGCAGGATGTACATGGGCCTGTGGAGACGAGGGTCGCGGACGATGAGGAAGCAGAGGAGTGTGTTGCCCGTCACGATGAGGCAGTAAAGAACGAGAATGACGGTGAAGGCGAGCGGGCGGAGAGACTCGGGGCTACGGAGCGGAGAGTCGAGGTACAGCGGTACACCAGGGTATGCAAAGAATGGTAATAACGATGATGACGATGATGATGATGGTGATGACGAAGATGGTGATGTGAAGTTGATGATTGCGGTGCTGTTATTGTTGATGGTGTCGTCCATCGGATCTGCCGGGCGAGCGGGAATTCTGGAAAGTAATCATTCAACGTTCAAACGAAAATTGGTCTTGGAGAGACTCGGCGAAGATTTGTGTGGGTAGTAAAATAAGATTTGAAACCGAAAACAATTTTAACAAAGAAAAAAAGTAGTTGGAGGTTTTCATATATTTGTGTTACATTTAATGAAATATATATTATGATAAAATCATGGGGGGGGCGGTTTGGTTAATTCCTTATATCTGCAAACTCGTCCGGAACGCGTTCCCGTCTTTTGCTGCGTGGGTGTCCGGTGCACATTTGCCGACATCAACGTTCAAAGGACCTTGGGACTAACAACCCCAACAACTAGTTTCTCTGTATGTAAAAAAACAATAAGAATATTTGTTTTTACCCTGTCTAGAAATAAAACAGGAGTTGTGTTAAGATTGTTCAAACGCCAAATCGATTCTAGCTTTTGCAAGTGAAATGACAATAAAGCCTGCATGCGGTGTGAGTGGACTAGTGGCCACGGGAGGTAATGACAGGGGAGTCAGCCTGCAGTGTGAGTGGACTGGTGGCCACGGGAGGTAATGACAGGGGAGTCAATCTGCAGTACGAGTGGAATGGTGGCCACGGGAGGTAATAACAGGGGAGTCAGCCTGCAGTGCGAAAGGACTAGTGGCCACGGGAGGTAATGACAGGGGAGTCAATCTGCAGTACGAGTGGAATGGTGGCCACGGGAGGTAATGACAGGGGAGTCAGCCTGCAGTACGAATGGACTAGTGGCCACGGGAGGTAATGACAGGGGAGTCAGCCTGCAGTGTGAGTAGACTGGTGGCCACGGGAGGTAATGACAGGGGAGTCAGCCTGCAGTGTGAATGGACTGGTGGCCACGGAAGGTAATGAGAGGGGAGTCAGCCTGCAGTGCGAAAGGACTAGTGGCCACGGGAGGTAATGACAGGGGAGTCACCCTGCAGTGTGAGTGGACTGGTGGCCACGGGAGGTAATGACGGGAGAGTCAGCCTGCAGTGTGAGTAGACTGGTGGCCACGGGAGGTAATGACAGGGGAGTCAGCCTGCAGTGTGAATGGACTGGTGGCCACGGAAGGTAATGAGAGGGAGTCAGCCTGCAGTGTGAGTGGACTGGTGGCCACGGGAGGTAATGACAGGGGAGTCAATCTGCAGTACGAGTGGAATGGTGGCCACGGGAGGTAATGACAGGGGAATCAGCCTGCAGTGCGAGTGGACTGATGACCACGAGAGGTAATGACAGGGGAGTCAGCCTGCAGTGTGAGTGGACTAGTGGCCACGGGAGGCAATGACAGGGGAGTCAGCCTGCAGTGCGAATGGACTAGTGGCCACGGGAGGTAATTACAGGAGAGTCAGCCTGCAGTACAAATGGACTGGTGGCCACGGGAGATAATGACGGGGGTATCAGTTGTAAGTGCGAAGGGACTGGTGGCTACGGGAATAATCGAGAAGGGAGCGTGGTCAGGTGACGGATGGGGACGATAGAGTCTGCCAGCGGAGCGAGCGTCCAGAGTCAGCGAGAAGGAAGGGGAGCGTGGCCTTGTTCGGTATAAAAGGGGGAGATGCGCGGGAGACTCGGGGCTGTTGCAGTGAGGGTCTCCGCCTTTGCCAAGTGAATGATGAACAGGTGACGTCCTCTAAATAATAATTAGCGGGTGACGTCACTCCACATGGGGGGGCGAGGTGCCTCCTCCCCCCTTATCGGCGTCAACTTGCAACCCTCACTATGAAGGCAGAACCCTCGCGTCACGCGATCTCTGTAGCGCCGTTGAGACATCAAAGTAAAGAGGATGTCGTGATGAACAAGGGATTGTCTAACTATTCTTGGGGTTTTTTCGCGTAAAGTCCGTAGGTAAAATAATTTAATTTTAATTAATAAAAGTTAAATAAAAATAAAATAAAAAATCACGACGTTTCGGAGGCAACACAAGTCTCCGTCATCAGGTGGGACCGTCACAGCTAAAAATTACTGCATCAAGTGAGGACAAATTCCAAAAGACCAGCCCTTAAATGTAGTAACCAGGGAATGGAACGTGTTGGGGTGGTGAGCGGGGCTACAAGAGAAATTGGTCAACGTCGTCGTGTGCGAGAAAACAATTGGTGTACCTCGACCTGAACCGATGTTGGTTGAGAATCTAACCTTGAAATGGAATAGGTCTGCATCTTCGCGCACTTACACATCGCACGCGAATGGATGCATTGAATATGTCACGTCCTGCTCTGCTTTTCGCTTGAAAGTTTCAGATTGATAAGCAATACACCCATCTTTGGACGGGCAAAAGGCTCGTTATTTGTATAGTTTTAACAGCACGATTGGCTACGCACAGTGTGAAAGAAGATTAACGTGCATACAGATAGGTTCCCATATAACTTCAATTATTTGAAGAAATACCGTGTACCAAGGCCGTAATTATAATCTATATTGGGGGGGGCACATCCGCACGTGACACTATCCCCCCAATATTCAAATATGCTCAAATGTCCCCCCCAATATGTTGATATAAAAAATAATTGCTATGCTATGTAAATAAAAACAAAACTTTGCTAAAGCTTGGCCACAATATCTGGACTTGTGTCTTCGTATAAATCAATGCGTAGATTTATTTTATATGATTGTGGTTATGGTTGTACTTTATTCATCCCTAATTTCTGCCATTACATACAATGAAACAAGCAAAGGTAAGGAAGAAACAACAGAGCAATGTAATACAATACACTATTAGACATTATTGTTAAAAATAAAAGTCCATCCTATGTGTTAGTGAATTTTTTTTATATTTTAAGCAGGAAATGTCATGAAATTCGTTGGCTCCCCCCAATGTTTACTCCATGGCTATGGCCTTGCCGTGTATGTATTTGGGTGCGTCATCAGGTGACATCTTTGCTTTATAAAGAACGGCCATTCACTTACTCAACCATTTATTTGCTCACTCACCTACTCGCCGATTCACTTACCCACTCACCGATTCACCCACTCACCCACCAACCCACCAACTCACCCACTCACCCATTCACTCGCTCACCCATTCACTCATCCACTCACCCATTCACTCACTCAGTCACCGACTCACCCATTCACCCACTCACCGACTCACTCACCCACTCACCCAATTCACTCAGTCACCGAATCAATCACCCACCAACTCACCCACTCACCCATTCACTCGCTCACCCATTCACTCATCCACTCACCCATTCACTCACTCAGTCACCGACTCACCCATTCACCCACTCACCGACTCACTCACTCACTCACCCAATTCACTCAGTCACCGAATCAATCACCCACCAACCCACCAACCCACCAACTCACCCACTCACCCATTCACTCGCTCACCCATTCACTCATCCACTCACCCATTCACTCACTCAGTCACCGACTCACCCATTCACCCACTCACCGACTCACTCACCCACTCACCCAATTCACTCAGTCACCGAATCAATCACCCACCAACCCACCAACCCACCAACTCACCCACCACCCATTCACTCGCTCACCCATTCACTCATCCACTCACCCATTCACTCACTCAGTCACCGACTCACCCATTCACCCACTCACCGACTCACTCACCCACTCACCCAATTCACTCAGTCACCGAATCAATCACCCACCAACCCACCAACCCACCAACTCACCCACTCACCCATTCACTCGCTCACCATTCACTCATCCACTCACCCATTCACTCACTCAGTCACCGACTCACCCATTCACCCACTCACCGACTCACTCACCCACTCACCCAATTCACTCAGTCACCGAATCAATCACCCACCAACCCACCAACCCACCAACTCACCCACGCACCCATTCACTCGCTCACCCATTCACTCATCCACTCACCCATTCACTCACTCAGTCACCGACTCACCCATTCACCCACTCACCGACTCACTCACCCACTCACCCAATTCACTCAGTCACCGAATCAATCACCCACCAACTCACCCACTCACCCATTCACTCGCTCACCCATTCACTCATCCACTCACCCATTCACTCACTCAGTCACCACTCACCCATTCACCCACTCACCGACTCACTCACTCACTCACCCAATTCACTCAGTCACCGAATCAATCACCCACCAACCCACCAACCCACCAACTCACCCACTCACCCATTCACTCGCTCACCCATTCACTCATCCACTCACCCATTCACTCACTCAGTCACCGACTCACCCATTCACCTACTCACCGACTCACTCACCCACTCACCCAATTCACTCAGTCACCGAATCAATCACCCACCAACCCACCAACCCACCAACTCACCCACTCACCCATTCACTCGCTCACCCATTCACTCATCCACTCACCCATTCACTCACTCAGTCACCGACTCACCTATTCACCCACTCCCCGACTCACTCACCCACTCACCCAATTCACTCAGTCACCGAATCAATCACCCACCAACCCACCAACCCACCAACTCACCCACTCACCCATTCACTCGCTCACCCATTCACTCACCCACTCACCCATTCACTCACTCAGTCACCAACTCACCCATTCACCCACTCCCCGACTCACTCACCCACTCACCCAATTCACTCAGTCACCGACTCAATCACCCACCCACTCACTCACTCACCGACTCTCTCACCCACTCACCCACTTACTCACCCACTCACCCATTCACTCACTCACCCACTCACTCACCCACTCACCTCCTCACCAGAGTATACAATCGTTTATGTTTCAGCATAAATGCGTTGATTGCGTTTGAGTCGCAGATATTTGAAATAAATCATTGGCCATGATCTGTCCACTGCTAGATGATGAACGTCTTAGCAGGCGGTCCTGACCCTCTAATTAGCACGGCTGGCTACGTACGGTGCGAAAGAAGGTCAACACACACACAGCCTCACCCCTCTCATCTCACTCCACTCCCCTCCACGCTCACCCCTCTCATCTCACTCCACTCCCCTCCACGCACTCTCCTACCTCTCCCTCTCATCTCACTCCACTCCCTCCACCCTCTCCTACCTCTCCCCTCTCATCTCACTCTCCTCCCCTCCACGCCTCTCCTGCCTCTCCCCTCTCATCTCACTCCACTCCCCTCCACGCCTCTCCTACCTCTCCCCTCTCATCTCACTCTCCTCCCCTCCACGCCTCTCCTGCCTCTCCCCTCTCATCTCACTCCACTCCCTCCGCGCACTCTCCTACCTCTCCCCTCTCATCTCACTCTACTCCCCTCCACTCACTCTCCTACCTCTCCCCTCTCAAATCACTCCACTCCCATCCACGCACTCTCTGCCTCTCCCCTCTCATCTCACTCTACTCCCCTCCACGCACTCTCCTACCTCTCCCCTCTCATCTCACTCTACTCCCCTCCACGCACTTTCCTACCTCTCCCCTCTCATCTCACTCCACTCCCCTCCACGCACTCTCCTACCTCTCCCCTCTCATCTCACTCTACTCCCCTCCACGCACTCTCCTGCCTCTCCCCTCTCATCTCACTCCACTCCCCTCCACGCACTCTCCTGCCTCTCCCCTCTCATCTCACTCCACTCCCCTCCACGCACTCTCCTACCTCTCCCCTCTCATCTCACTCTACTCCCCTCCACTCACTCTCCTGCCTCTCTCATCTCACTCCACTCCCCTCCACTCACTCTCCTGCCTCTCTCATCTCACTCCACTCCCCTCCACTCACTCTCCTACCTCTCCCCTCTCATCTCACTCTACTCCCCTCCACTCACTCTCCTGCCTCTCCCCTCTCATCTCACTCCACTCCCCTCCACGCACTCTCCTACCTCTCCCCTCTCATCTCATTCCACTCCCCTCCACGCACTCTCCTACCTCTCCCTCTCATCTCACTCTACTCCCCTCCACGCACTCTCCTACCTCTCCCCTCTCATCTCACTCTCCTCCCCTCCACGCCTCCCTGCCTCTCCCTCTCATCTAACTCTACTCCCCTCCACTCACTCCCTACCTCTCCCCTCATCTCACTCTACTCCCATCCACGCACTCTCCTACCTCTCCCCTCTCATCTCACTCTACTCCCCTCCACGCACTCTCCTACCTCTCCCCTCTCATCTCACTCTACTCCCCTCCACGCACTCTCCTGCCTTTCCCCTCTCATCTCACTACTCCCCTCCACGCACTCTCCTACCTTCCCCTCTCATCTCACTCTACTCCCCTCCACGCCTCTCCTGCCTCTCCCCTCTCATCTAACTCTACTCCCCTCCACTCACTCTCCTACCTCTCCCTCTCATCTCACTCTACTCCCATCCACGCACTCTCCTGCCTCTCCCCTCTCATCTCACTCCACTCCCTCCACGCACTCTCCTATCTCTCCCCTCTCATCTCACTCCACTCCCCTCCACGCACTCTCCTGCCTTTCCCCTCTCATCTCACTCCACTCCCTCCACGCACTCTCCTGCCTTTCCCCTCTCATCTCACTCCACTCCCCTCCACGCACTCTCCTGCCTCTCCCTCTCATCTCACTCCACTCCCATCCACGCACTCTCCTACCTCTCCCCTCTCATCTCACTCTACTCCCCTCCACCACTCTCCTACCTCTCCCCTCTCATCTCACTCTCCTCCCTCCACGCACTCTCCTGCCTCTCCCCTCTCATCTCACTCCACTCCCTCCACGCACTCTCCTACCTCTCCCCTCTCATCTCACTCCACTCCCATCCACGCACTCTCCTACCTCTCCCCTCTCATCTCACTCTACTCCCCTCCACGCACTCTCCTACCTCTCCCTCTCATCTCACTCTCCTCCCCTCCACGCACTCTCCTACCTCTCCCCTCTCATCTCACTCCACTCCCCTCCGCGCACTCTCCTACCTCTCCCTCTCATCTCACTCCACTCCCCTCCACGCACTCTCCTACCTCTCCCTCTCATCTCACTCTCCTCCCCTCCACGCACTCTCCTGCCTCTCATGTCTGAGAGGTGGGTGACGAGATGGGCCAGTGGGTGAACAGGTCGATGGGTGAGTCGGTGAGTGAATGAGTGGGTGAGTCAGTGACTGAGTGAATGCGTGAGTGAGTGAGTGAGTCAGTAGGGTGAGTGGTTGAATGAGTGTCTGACTCGGTGTCTGAGTGATTGAATGGTGAGTGAGTCAGTCAGTGACTGAGTGAGTGAATGGGTGAGTCGGTGAGTGAGTGAATGGGTGAGTTAGTGTGTGAGTCGGTAACTGATTGAATGAATAGGTAAGTGGTGAGTCTTTGACTGAGTGAGTGAATGGGTGAGTGGGTGTGTCGGTAACTGAGTGAATGGGTGAGTGAGGGTGTGGGTCGATAACTGATTGAATGAATAGGTGAGTGGTGAGTCTTTGACTGAGTGAGTGAATGGGTGGGTGCGTGGCTGAGTCGATGTAATGGCTGAGTGAGTGAATGAGTTATTGAGTGAGTCGGTGACTGAGGGAGTGAATGGGTGATTGAGTGAGTCGGTGAGTGAGTGAATTGGGTGGGTAGGTGAGTCGTGACTGAGTAAGTGAGTGGATAAGTGAGTGAGTGGGTGGGTGGGTGAGTGAGTGGGTGAGTGATTGGGTGACTGAGTGAGTAATGGGTGAGTGAGTGGGTGAGTCTCTGACTGAGTGAGTTAATGGGTGAGTGAGTGAGTCGTTGACTGAGTGAGTGAATGGGTGGGTGCGTGGATGAATCGATGTGAATGGCTGAGTGAGTGACTCTCTGAGTGAGTGAATGAGTTATTGAGTGAGTCGGTGACTAAGTGAATGGGTGGGTAGTGAGTCGTGAGTGAGTGAGTGAATAGGTGAGTGAGTGTGTGAGTCGGTAACTGATTGAGTGACTAGGTGAGTGGGTGAGTCGGTGAGTGAGTGAATGGGTGGGTGAATGAGCCTGTGAGTGAATGGGTGAGTCGTGACTGAGTAAGTGAATGCATGAGTGAGTGTGTGAGTCGGTAACTGATTGCATGAATAGGTGAGTGAGTGAGTCGTTGACTGAGTGAGTGAATGGGTTGAATGCGTGGGTGAGTCGGTGACTCAGCGAATGGGTGAGTGATGGTGTGATCGGTAACTGATTGAGTGAATGGGTGGGTCAGTTGATGAGTGGGTGACTGAGTGAGTGAATGGGTTGGTGCGTGGGTGAGTCGGTGACTCAGTAGGTGAGTGGGTGACTCGCTGACTGAGTGAATGGGTGATTGAGTGAGTCGGTGACAGAGTGAGAATGGGTGAATTTGTGAGTTGGTAAGTCGCTGACTCAGTGAATTGGTGAATGGGTGAATATGTGACTGAGTGAATGAATGGGTGAGTAAGTGAGTCGGTTACTGAGTGAATGGGTGAGTGGATGAGTGGATGAGTGAGTGTCTGAGGGAGTGAATGGGTGATTGAGTGAGTCGGTGAGTGAGTGAATAAATGGGTGGGTAGGTGAGTCGTGACTGAGTAAGTGAGTGGGTGAGTGAGTGGGTGGGTGAATGAGGGGGTGAGTGAATGGGTGACTGAGTGAGTAAATGGATGAGTGAGTGAGTGAGTAGGTGAGGTGAGTCGATGACTGAGTTAGTGACTGATCGAATGGGTGGGTGGGTGAGCGGGTGACTGAGTGAGTGAATGGGTGAGTGACTGAGTGAGTGAATGGGTGAGTGACTGGGTGAATTGGTGGGTGGGTGGGTGATTGGGTGACTGAGTGAGTGACTGATTGACTGATTGAATGGGTGGGTGGTGGGTTGGTGAATGGGTGGGTGAGTTAGTGGTGAGTGAGTGAGCGACTGAGTGAGTGAATGGGTGAGTGACTGAGGAATGGGTGAGTGGGTGACTGAGTGACTGGTCGAATGGGTGGTGGGTGAGCGGGTGACTGAGTGAGTGAATGGGTGAGTGAGTGGGTGAGTGACTGAGTGAGTGGATGGGTGAGTGACTGGTGAATTGGTGGGTGGGTGAGTGGATGACTGAGTGAGTGACTGATTGACTGATTGAATGGGTGGATGGGTGGGTGGTGAATGGGTGAGTGAGTTAGTGGGTGAGTGAGTGAGCGACTGAGTGAGTGAATGGGTGAGTGACTGAGTGAATGGGTGAGTGGGTGACTGAGTGACTGACTGAGTGACTGATCGAATGGGTTGGTGGGTGAGCGGGTGACTGAGTGAGTGAATGGGTGAGTGAGTGGGTGAGTGACTGGGTGAATTGGTGGGTGGGTGACTGAGTGAGTGACTGATTGACTGATCGAATGGGTGGGTGGGTGAGTGGGTGACTGAGTGAGTGAATGGGTGAGTGAGTGGGTGAGTGACTGAGTGAGTGAATGGGTGAGTGACTGGGTGAGTGGGTGGGTGGGTGGGTGACTGAGTGAGTGACTGATTGACTGATCGAATGGGTGGGTGGGTGGGTGGGTGAGTGGGTGTGTAAGTTAATGGTGAGTGAGTGACTGAGTGAGTGGATGGGTGAGTGACTGAGTGAATAGGTGGTTTAGTGGTCGACTGAGTGAGTGAGTGTCAAGTCAAGTTGCATCTTTGTTCACACGCACAGAGACACGTGATGCCTTTCTGCCACAAGTCTGCCCTCAGATCTCCACCCTAAACGCGAACACAAACGCGCATGAACATGGCTAATTTGACAAATGCAGGGTGCTTCGAAAAAATGTTAACACTCACACGGGACCAATACAGCGTAACATGATAGCGAATGTCACTTCGAAAGCCTCGAAAAGTCAAAAAGTCTGCCGCTTGTCCGCCAGCGTTGTCAACGCTACTGCCTGGAATCTTCTCCAGAGACACACAGAGAGACGTTGTCTCTCTGTGTGTCTCTGTGTTCTCTCTCTCTGTGTCTCTGTGTGTGTCTATCTCTGCTTGTGTGTCTATGTTGTGTGTCTCTCTCTCTCTGTGTCTCTCTCTCTGTGTCTCTGTGTGTGTCTATCTCTGCTTGTGTGTCTGTCTGTGTGTCTATGTTGTGTGTCTCTCTCTGTGTGTCTCTCTCTGTGTGTCTCTCTTGTGTGTCTGTCTATCTGTGTGTCTATGTGTCTCTCTCTGTGTGTCTCTCTGTGTCTCTGTGTGTCTATGTGTGTGTCTCTCTTGTGTGTCTCTGTGTTGTCTCTCTCTGTGTGTCTCTCTCTGTGTGTCTCTGTGTGTGTCTATCTCTGCTTGTGTGTCTGTCTGTGTGTTTATGTTGTGTGTCTCTCTCTGTGTGTCTCTGTGTGTCTATGTTGTGTGTCTCTCTCTGTGTGTCTCTGTGCGTGTCTCTCTCTGTGTGTCTATGTTGTGTCTCTGTCTGTGTGTCTATGTTGTGTGTCTCTCTCTGTGTGTCTCTGTGTGTCTCTGTGTGTCTATGTTGTGTGTCTCTCTGTGTGTCTCTGTGCGTGTCTCTCTCTGTGTGTCTATGTTGCGTCTCTGTCTGTGTGTCTATGTTGTGTGTCTCTCTCTGTGTGTCTCTGTGTGTCTCTCTCTGTGTGTCTCTGTCTCTGTGTGTCTGTGTCTCTCTTGTGTGTCTCTGTGTGTGTCTCTCTCTGTGTGTCTCTCTCTGTGTGTCTCTGTGTGTCTATGTTGTGTGTCTCTCTCTGTGTGTCTCTGTGCGTGTCTCTCTCTATGTGTCTATGTTGTGTCTCTGTGTGTCTATGTGTGTGTCTCTCTCTGTGTGTCTCTCTCTGTGTGTCTCTGTGTGTCTATGTTGTGTGTCTCTCTGTGTGTCTCTGTGCGTGTCTCTCTCTGTGTGTCTATGTTGTGTGTCTCTCTCTGTGTGTCTCTGTGCGTGTCTCTCTCTGTGTGTCTATGTTGTGTCTCTGTCTGTGTGTCTATGGTGTGTGTCTCTCTCTGTGTGTCTCTCTCTCTGTGTCTCTGTGTGTCTATGTTGTGTGTCTCTCTCTGTGTGTCTCTGTGCGTGTCTCTGTCTGTGTGTCTATGTTGTGTCTCTGTCTGTGTGTCTATGTTTGTGTCTCTCTCTGTGTGTCTCTGTGTGTGTCTCTCTCTGTGTGTCTCTGTCTGTGTGTCTATGTTTGTGTGTCTCTCTCTGTGTGTCTCTGTGTGTGTCTCTCTCTGTGTGTCTCTGTGTTATCTCTCTCTGCTTGTGTGTCTGTCTGTGTGTCTATGTTGTGTGTCTCTGCTTGTGTGTCTATGTTGTGTGTCTCTGTGTGTGTTTCTGTGTGTGTCTCTCTCTGCTTGTGTGTTTGTCTGTGTTGTCTCATGTCTATGTTTTGTCTCTCTCTTAAATTTAGCAATCTTTGGAAGAACATAACCAACCAGGTAGGGTGTTGACTGTTGTGTTAGCCGACTCTCTGTGTTGTATTGCATTATATTTCCAAGTTTACTATGTTTGTCTTCTTGGTTCTTTCGGTAAAGTCACGTGGAAAAAAAATAAAACATAATAAAATAATTCTCACGACGTTTTTATTATTTTTTAGAATTTCCCTACGTGACTTTACCGAAAGAACCAAGAAGATAATCCCTGCAGTCACGAAACTTTCAATGATGAAGGCTGTCGTGCTGTAAGAAACGTCGTATTCCATTTATTCATTGCATTTGTTTCCACGGAACTTTACCGAAAGAACCACGGAGNAAAAATCATCACTTTTCAAGGTATCGTGTGTACCAAACAATTTGATAAAAGACGGAANTAAGTGTAAANTATCGATTAAAGTTTCGTGACTGCAGGGATTCATCTTTTTGGTNCTTTCGGTAAAGTCACGTAGAATGAGTAATACAATAATAATTTCTCGACAGACCTCTTCGCCTGAGGGGCTGTTTTCGACACGTCNTGAGAATATTCATTGTTTTATTTTTATTATTTTATTACGTTTAATTTTTATTTTTTTATAGTTTAATTTATTGTTTTATTATGTTTAATTTTTATTGTTTTATTACGTTTTATTTTTATTATTTCATTATGTTTATTTTATTATTTTATTATTTCCCCTACGTGACTTTACCGAAAGAACCAAGAAGATGAATAAAAGTGCAAAGTGTTTACCTACTGGCAGCAGTCGCTGAGAACACGGGAACGCACCTCCGACTCGTTCGCCTGCACGGAAGCTGATGGCTCGAGACGTGTCGACGACTTGGGAGATATACAGACACGTGGTAAGGTTGGGTGGGGGGTGGAGGGGTGGGTGGAGGGGGGTGGGTGGGTGGTGGGTGGTGGTGGAGGGGTGGGGTGGATGAAGGGGAGGGTGGAGGGGTGGGTGGAGGGGGGGTGGATGGGTGGTGGGTAGTGGGTGGAAGGGTGGAGGGGGGTGGGTGGGTGGTGGTGGTGGTGGAGGGGTGGAGGGGGGTGGATGGGGAGTGGTGGTGGGTGGGTGGGTGGAGTGGTGGGTGGGTGGAGGGGGGGTGGGTGGAGGAGTGGAGGGGGGTGGAGGGGTGGGTGAAGGGGGGGGTGGATGGGTGGGGGTGATTGGAGGGGTGGGTGGTGGGTGGAGGGTGGGGGTGGGTGAAGGGGTGGTGGAGTGGTGGGTGGGTGGAGGGGGGTAAATGGGGGGGGTGGAGGGGTGATTGGAGGGTGGGTAGGTGACTGGAGAGGTGGTGGAGGAGTGGGTGGGTGGAGGAGTGGGTGGGTGGAAGGGTGGGTGCAGGGGTGATTGGAGGGGTGGGTGGAGTGGTGGGTGGGTGGGTGGGTGGTTGGAGGGGTGGAGTGGTGGATGGGTGGAGGGTGGAGGGGTGGAGGGTGGGTGGAGGGGTGGAGGGGTGTATGGAGTGGTGGGTGGGTGGGTGGAGGGGTGATTGGAAGGGTGGTGGGTGGAGAGGTGGGTGGTGGGTGGGTAGAGGGGTGGAGGGGTGGAGGGTGGAGGGTGGAGGGTGGAGGGTGGAGGGTGGAGGGGTGGAGGGTGGAGGGTAGAGGGTGGAGGGTGGGTGGGTAGAGGGGTGGAGGGTTGAGTGGGTGGGTGGAGGCGGTATTATCCTTCGCCGCTCCGACTTTAAATCGAGCGCCTGAGACGTCTGGAGGCGTTCGCCTCTCGAGACGGACGGAGATGAACAAGAAGAAACCATCCAGGGGTTGAGGGAGGCAGGGAGGGAGGCGAAAAGTGGATCATTAAACGAGGGAGGGAGGAGGGGAGGGAGGAGGGAGGGAAAAGTGGATCATTAAACGAGGGAGGAGGGAGGGAGGGAGGAGAGACGCGTTCACCCAGAGCTCCGGCCTTTACCTCTAAAACGTAATTTTTCTCACCCTTTTTTTCGGGATTTTTTTTCACCAACAGTAAGTGTCTTGCTTTATACACATTTCTGATCAGTTTGTTTGTTAATTTAGACTTCCTTTCTCTTTCTTTCTTTGTTCTTTTCTGTTGTTTTCACTGTTCAGTGCGCGGCTGCGCTCACTGCAGTGTAAAGGTGTGTGTTTTTTTCCGCACAATCCTCCAATTTTATTTTGATAGTTGATTTCACAATCACGCTTTTCTTTGCTTTCTTTTCGATCTTGAGTTCCTTTAGTAATCTTTGAGTTTTGTGATTCTTTTCGTGTTTTTCGTGTCTTTTTTCGTTCCTTTGTCTGGTGTGCTCCCACGTGTTTCACACCCGTGTTCGCACTGTACCACACCGGCCGGTGTGGATGCAGGGCAGACATCCCCTTTAGAATCCCTCTTGTTTATTGCTGCGAGCGTGTTTACATTATTTTATTTTTATTGGTGTGCTTTTTTCTACGTTTTCGTTTTTTTTCCTCCTCTTGTAAAAAAAAAACCAAGGACTTAAAATAATTGTACTCTCTCCAGGGGAGCTTTGGGTGGGCAGAAGTAACAATAATTAGCAGAAGGTGGTCATAACACAGATTTGACCATCTTTATACACAATTTTTTTACGTTTCTTGTTTTTTTTGTAATTTTTTCCTGACTTTAGAAAGTAGAGAGGTTTGCTTTCGTAGTTGTGTGACATCTCACACACGTGAAGATGTCCACCCGACCAGCAACAACGTATGCGAAAGCTACCGCACCTACGCAAGGCCCGTCTCTGGGTCTGCAAGGTGCCTGCAGCAGCACCCGGAGCCTCCACAGGAGGCTGGGATCCGCTGCCCGGCTTCTCACGATGTTCCAATTGAAGTTTACGTGGATGCGCTGCGCGCCATCGTGCCAGGGGGCTCGATAAGGTACGCCTCCAAGGTGAACGGAAGAGTGGTTTTCTTCATGGAGTCTGAAAAGGTGGCAAACGCCGCCATGGAGAAGGGGCTGACGGTTGGCGATTGGCACCTTACCTTGGAGCCAATGTCATCACCATCGGTACGCGTGATCGTATCCAACGCCCCCCCCTACATTCCGATAAAGACATCCAAGATCACCTGGCTAAGTTGGGCACGCTGACTTCCAACCTTCAGCGTGTGCCTCTGGGCCTCAAAATCCTGCCTTGAGGCATGTCTTGTCTTTTAGAAGGCAGGTCTACATGCTGGTGCCCAATGGGCAGCTTGAAGAGGGCTCCTTTGTGCTCATGAATGGAGGAAGGGCCCATAGGCTGTTTTATTGCAGGACGTGCTAAAATGCAACATTTGCAAAGCAGAGGGGCATGTTAAAAAACACTGCCCGATGACAGCAAATGCCCAATCTACCAGCGAGACAACGGTGAAAAAGGGTGATAAAGAGGCACACCCAACAAGTGACTCAGGAGAGGGTCCCTCACCACGGAGATCACACGAGGTGGCGGTAGACCCCGCTACAACCCCAGCTACTGCCATGGAGACCGAGGCTCAGTCAGCCACCCAGCCGTCATCGACAGCCGGACCTCTGAGAGGAAATTTACGGAGGACTCGGCTTCATTATCTCCAGAGACCAGTGAGGATGAGGTCAGTCCCTTTAAAGATCTCCCAGAGTTGGAGTCGGACATCGCACCGACGCCTGGGGGAGATGCGGAGAGCACTGGTGGCAAGGACGGGTCTTCACCATCCCAGATGCCCCTAGAAGTGGGACACGCAGAGGGAAGAAGCCCCGTGCAAGAACCAAGCTCAAGCGCAGGACGCCTGATGAAAATCTGGAGCCTGAGATGGAAGCGAGGGAAACCTCAATCTGCGAAGTGGCGAAGACACAAGTGAAGAGGGTCGCACTTCAGACCTCGACGACGCGCCCAGCGAGGGGCCGAGGGCTCCCAGGATACGCGAGCAGCCAAGAGCACGGAGCAGCCAACACAGGACCCCGGCAAGGCAGCAGCGGGGACCAGGAAGAAGAATGAAGCAGCGGCACAGGAGGATAAAGGCAAGCCGTTTGCAGGCGACATTTGCGACATTTGCAGAACCGGTACAAGAACCGCCCTGGGCCGGACTGTCATTACACGCACAGCCGCTTAGTGGATGAGGAGGGCGAGGACAAGGACCGTGGCCCGCCACACCTGTCACGCGCCGCTCGGAGGACCTCAAAGACAAAAAAGGTCCTGATGGGCTGGCAAACCCTAGCAACTACTGCGATTTGGAGAACAAGGAGACGGGACAACCGGAAAAATTGGTTTCCTGCTCCGATTGTGGAGTTTCTGCACACCCGTCCTGTTTGGAGTACACTTCAAACATGAGCACCGCCATCAAGACTTACCGTTGGCAGTGCATTGAATGCAAGTGCTGCAACATTTGCGGCGCATATGAGAATGACGACCAGCTGCTGTTTTGCAACGACTGCGACCGTGTTTATCACATGTATTGTCTCAGCCCTGCCATGTCTGAGTACCCAGGGGAAGGCTGGAGTTGCCGCCTTTGCCTGGACTTACTCAAAGTAAAGGCATCTACACCAACCAGTCGTAAGATGGGATCCTAGATGCCAACATCCTTGAATGATAATTCAATTCTCAAGGGCATACCCAATTAGTAAACCCAAGTTTGAGCCACGGTTTGTCTCCTGTTGTAATTGGTATCTTTTGAGTGTAGCTGAGAACCAAGAATGTAATGTCCCTAATGTATTGTTACAGGTAGGGGTTTTGTCACCTATATGGATGGGTGTTCGTGCAGTTTGACGACTGATCCATAGACATTCAGCATGGGCATTGTCTCTGATTGCGCGCTCGGAGGAGGTAAACAATGCAATCATTTTCTAACATTGTAACCATAAATGTCTTATTAGTGGAGTATTTTATATCACAGGGGCCAATAGAATCTGAGTAAACCTAATGTACAACAACCAGATCCTATGTAATTTGTGTGTATATGCGCCAAATTTCGATAAGTTTGTTGATTTATTTTTATGACCAAAGGCACAGGAGTAGGGAACGCTGTACTAACCCCTTGGTATTGTACATTCAGTGCATGTGGTGTTCGCGTCCATTCTCGTGGCACAAGGCTATCGCGGAAGAAGCAGCACTGTGCGAGCTATACACACGCAGGATGCTTGCGTTCGCTAGACTTTAATTTGCATTTGTCTGAGGTGACATATATTAATATGAGATTCACCGTTGCCTGGAGAAGTCTCACAAAACCACTTAAGACTGCTGTATCCAGAACTAGTTCCTAAACGTTGCTGATGAAAACATACCCCAGTTTGATGCAGTACGCCCATTTTCAAGTGAAATGGAAAGAGTTGGTACACTCGTAAATGTAACCTTTACATAAATAAGTGTTAATTGTACACCTTGTGTGCAAATTATGAAAACACACAGGCGTTTGTGATTCAGTCAATACCGCAACAATTACATTTGGATTTTTTACAATTGTTCACACTGAAAAATGTATGGTTTAACTTTGCAATATTTCATTTAATTACGTTTTAGTGTTGGAGTGTAATGGTGTACTTGTGCAACTTTTCTACACGGAACACGACTTTTTGTATTGAATGCCAAACATTGTTAAATAAACGCTTTAAAAAAAAGGAGGGAGGGAGGGAGAGGGAGGGGGNAGGGAGAGGGGGAGGGAGGGGGAGGGGAGGGGAGGAGGGGGAGGGAGGGGGGGGAGAGGGGGGAGGAGGAGGGGAGGGGGGAGGGGGGAGGAGGGGGGAGTAGGGGGGAGCGAGACTCGTGACCGCCTCTTACTGCTGCCAGCATCAAACCCGCACTGGAGCCGAAGTCACGTGAGACAGGCAACAGCCGTCACGCGCACACGTCACAAACAAACACGTGGCCTCCGCACGCGGAGCGACGTCACTCCACGTCACGTCACACCACGTGACTCCACGTCGCTTTTTTTTCTGCAAAATTTTTCGGTCTTTTCTTGGATTTTCTGTTTGCACTTAATCACACTTAGTCACTTTAAGATTTTTTTTGTTCATGTTTTTGTTTGTTGCGGTTGCACCCGATTCAAGAGCCGAATGGCTCACAGGGCTACACCTAATACATGAACTTGAACTTGAACTCCACGCCACTCCACGTCACTCCACGCCACTCTACATCACTCCACGTCACTCCACGTCACGTCACTCCACGTCACTCCACGTCACTTTTTTCTGCAATATTTTTCTGTCTTTTCTTGGATTTTCTGTTTGCACTTAATCACACTTAGTCACTTTAAGATGTTTTTTTGTTCATGTTTTTGTTTGTTGCGGTTGCACCCGATTCAAGAGGCGAATGGCTCACAGGGCTACACCTAATACATGAACTTGAACTTGAACTCCACGTCACTCCACTCCACGTCACGACGGATCGGCGCTTTCGAAGGTGGAATGCAGAATCCCGTTCGCGCTGGCTCAGAGAACGTGGCCGCAACCCACAACCCACCCCGGCGTTTTAAGAACCACGCAACACCTCCCCGGCATCGGAGTGGTGAAATGTGCACCAGCTGGGCGGTAACCTTGAGTGTCGGAGTGGTACGCGAAGAAAGTAGCACAGACTGCCATGGGAACCTCATTTGCCAGTAAAAATATGATAATTGTTTTTTTAACCTTCTATCTGGCAACAAAACTGACACCTTTTTACAAGGAGTCATGTTTGCATTGACCGCAATACCTGCAGTCATGAGGTTCCAATGGTGTAAATGCTTAGCCCGAGCTCTCATACTCTGATGGTGCATTGTCTTTGAGTTGTGCGCCTTTTGGCGTCATCTGGTCCAACCTATGTGAGACTAGGCTCTAAGGAAAGCTGTCTCGGGTGTGGGCCAATCAACTTCAAGGACAGTGCATACATTATCAGAGTTTATGTTTTTGTTTGCATTATGACTGCAGGTATTGCGGTCAATGCAAACATGACTCCTTGTAAAAAGGTGTCTGTTTTGTTGCCAGATAGAAGGGTAAAAAAACAATTAGCACAGACTGATTTTGTCGCCCAATGGTAAAACACGGAAGACCTTTGATTTAAAAACGAAATGATGAACGGATATTCTCGGTTCTCTCGGCAAAGTCACGCAGATAGAAATTTTTTTTTTAATAATAAAATAAAATTCAAGTTTCTAAATTAAAGCGGCCTGCTGAAGACCGCTGGTGTTGCAATCGAAACGTCGTGGGTGTTTTTTGCTTTTATTATTTTCAATTTATTTTTAATTTTTATTTCATTTAACTACTTTTTTATCGTGAGTTTTTTGCTTTTAATATTTAAAAAATTAAATATTTTTTTTTAATTTCATTTCATTATTTATGTTTTTTATTTTCTATCTACGGTGACTTTATCGAAGAAACCAAGAAAAAAGGGGGGAAACCACTTTATTATATTTTGGTACCGGCAATGAAGGTCTAATGATGGAGTTTCATTAACGCGGGGGGGGGGTGGGGAGGGAGCGGTGGCGCAGCGGTTAGCGCCACAAACCTGACGTCACCGACCCGAGTTCGATTCCAGCACCCGCGGTGACGATTGTCTCATTCCCCTCTAGATCTACTCGCCTCAAATGAGTGCCCAGTGTGGTGTGCTGGGTTTGTCCCGTGACCTCCTCTTGCACCTAGCCTGGCACAGCAGTCACCCCACGGCACCTGCTGGGTCTGTCCCGTGACCTCCTCCTGCACTAGCCTGGCACAGCAGTCACCCCGCGGCACCTGCTGGTCTGTCCCGTGACCTCCTCCTGCACTTAACCTGGCACAGCAGTCAACCCAGGCACCTGCTGGGTCTGTCCCGTGACCTCCTCCTGCACCTAGCCTGGCACAGCAGTCAACCCACGGCACCTGCTGAGTCTGTCCCGTGACCTCCTGCACCTAGCCTGGCACAGCAGTCACCCAAGGCACCTGCTGGGTCTGTCCCGTGACCTCCTCCTGCACCTAGCCTGGCACAGCAGTCAACCCAAGGCACCTGCTGGGTCTGTCCCGTGACCTCCTCCTGCACCTAGCCTGGCACAGCAGTCAACCCACGGCACCTGCTGAGTCTGTCCCGTGACCTCCTCCTGCACCTAGCCTGGCACAGCAGTCACCCGCGGCACCTGCTGGGTCTGTCCCGTGACCTCCTCCTGCACTTAACCTGGCACAGCAGTCAACCCACGGCACCTGCTGGGTCTGTCCCGTGACCTCCTCCTGCACCTAGCCTGGCACAGCAGTCAACCCACGGCACCTGCTGGGTCTGTCTCGTGACCTCCTCCTGCACCTAGCCTGGCACAGCAGTCACCCACGGCACCTGCTGGGTCTGTCCCGTGACCTCCTCCTGCACCTAGCCTGGCACAGCAGTCAACCCACGGCACCTGCTGGGTCTGTCTTGTGACCTCCTCCTGCACCTAGCCTGGCACAGCAGTCAACCCACGGTACCTGCTGGGTCTGTCCCGTGACCTCCTCCTGCACCTAGCCTGGCACAGCAGTCAACCCACGGCACCTGCTGGGTCTGTCCCGTGACCTCCTCTTGCACCTAGCCTGGCACAGCAGTCAACCCACGGCACCTGCTGGGTCTGTCCCGTGACCTCCTCCTGCACCTAGCCTAGCACAACAGTCAACCCACGGCACCTGCAGGGTCGTGATTACAATCCCGACCCTGAGGCCTGCTGCTGTATATTTGGAGTTTGCGTGTCTCTCTCATTATCGTCACGGTGGCTATGAGATGTTGACTACCTCGCATGGTCTACAGGAGGTCGTGGGTTCGATCTCGACCCTGACGATGCTGCTGCTGTATATATTTGGAGTCTGCGTGTTTCTCTCTCGCCGTGAACGCGTGGAGTTTTTCTCCGGATCCTCCGGCTTTTCTCTCCGCATTTAAAAGTAATTGAACGATAATTAGACTCACCTTGAATTTTCACACCGTATGTAGCCAAACGTGCTGTGTGTGTGTGAGACCTCCTTTACCAGTAGGCAAAATATAGTAATACGTTTTTTACTGGTAAAGGAGGTCTCATAGTGTAAACGCTTACCCCGAGCTCTCAATACTCTGATAGTGCGCTGTCTTTGAGTTGTACGCCTTTTGGCGTCATCTGGTCCAACACCAATGGAGACCAGGCTCTAAGAAAGCTGTCTCGGCTGTGGACCAATCAACTTCAAGGACAGTGCATATTATCATCATCAGAGTTGTTTCTTTTTGTTTGCATTTTGACTGCTTGTGTTGTGGTTATTGCAAACATGATGCCTTGTATAAAGGTGTCAATTTTTGTACCAGTTGAAAGGGTAAAATCTATTACTATACTGTGTGTGTGTGGTGAGCAGCTCCCAGTGGCTTCCACACATCAGCAGGAAGCCGCAGGTGCTCCATCGATAACTTCATCAACACATCATCAACAACATCATCAACAACATCATCAACAACATCAACATCATCATCCTCAGTAGTAGTGGGTAGTGTAGTGTGTAGGGTAGGGAAGTGTGTAGTGTATAGTGTAGTGTATAGTGTAAGTTAGTGCAGTTTATAGTGTAGGGTAGTGTAGTGTGTAGTGTAGGGTAATGTAGTGTAGGGTCGTGTATTGTGTAGTGTGTAGTGTATAGTGTAGTGTATAGTGTAGTGTATAGTGTAGTGTGTAGTGTATAGTGTAATGTATAGTGTAGTGTGAAGTGTATAGGGTAGTGTATAGGGTAGTGTAGTGTGTAGTTTATAGGGTAGTGTATAGTCTAGAGTAGTGTAGTGTATAGTGTAAGCTAATGTAGTGTGTAGTGTAGTGTATAGTGAATACAAACGTAATACATTGGGTAATGCAGTGCATAGCATATACACATGTCGTGTATAGGGTAATGTAGTGTATAGTGTATACAAGTGTAGTGTATAGAGTAATGTAGTGTATAGTGCATAGAAGTTGTAGTGTATAGTGGAGTGTATAGTGTATGGTAGTGTAGTGTATAGTGTATGGTAGTGTATATGGTAGTGTAGTGTATAGGGTAGTGTATAATGTATGGTAGTGTATAGTGTAGTGTATAGTGTAGTGTATAGAGTATGTAGTGTATAGTGTAGTGTATAGTGTATTAGTGTAGTGTATAGTGTAGTGTATAGTGTATGGTAGTGTATAGTGTAGTGTATGATAGTGTATAGTGTAGTGTAGTGTATAGTGTAGCGTAGTGTATAATGTATGGTAGTGTATAGTGTAGTGTATAGTAGTGTATAGTGTAGTGTATAGGTAGTGTAGTGTATAGTGTAGTATAGTGTATGGTAGTGTATAGTGTAGTGTATAGTAGTGTATAGTGTGTGTATATGGTAGTGTAGTGTATAGTGTAGTGTATAGTGTATGGTAGTGTATAGTGTAGTGTATGGTAGTGTATAGTGTATGGTAGTGTATAATGTATGGTAGTGTATAGTGTAGTGTATAGTGTATGGTAGTGTATAGTGTAGTGTATGGTAGTGTATAGTGTATGGTAGTGTATAATGTATGGTAGCGCAGAGTCGTAGTTTGCCGCCCCCCGCCCCCCTGCTGAAGTGACACTCCACTGCTGGATGACGGCCTCTCTCGTGGATATTTGCATTCGCCATCTGTTGCTGCACCACCTGAACATACACACACAAACATACACACATACACACACAGACACATACACACACATACATACACACACACATACACAGATACACACACACACATACACAGATACACGCATACATACATACACACATACACACACATACACACATACACACACACACATACACACACACATACACAGATACACGCATACATACATACACACATACACACAGACGTACATACACACATGCATACACACACATACATACACCATTAATACACACATACACACTATTAATACACACACACCATTAATACACACACACCATTAATACACACACACCATTAATACACACACACCATTAATACTTACACACACCATTAATACACACACACACACCATTAATACACACACACACCATTAATACTTACACACACCATTAATACACACACACACCATTAATACTTACACACACACAGCATTGACACATACACACACCATTAATACATAATATGCAAACAATTTTGCTTTCTTAAATACACTATATTATTTGCGATGCAATACTACTTACAAATATAAAATTTACAATACAATGCTACTCACATTTATAATATCTGCAATACAATGGGACTCACATTTATAATATTTGCAATGCAATGAGACTCACATTTATAATATCTGCAATACAATGGGACTCACATTTATAATATTTGCAATGCAATGAGACTCACATTTATAATATCTGCAATACAATGCTACTCACATTTATAATATCTGCAATACATGCTAATCACATTTATAATATATGCAATACAATGAGACTCACATTTAGAATATCTGCAATGCAATGGGACTCACATTTAGAATATCTGCAATACAATGCGACTCACATTTAAAATATCTGCAATACAATGGGACTCACATTTAGAATATCTGTAATGCAATGAGACTTACATTTAGAATATCTGTAATACAATGAGACTCACATTTAGAATATCTGCAATACAATGCGACTCACATTTAGAATATCTGCAATGCAATGAGACTCACATTTAGAATATCTGTAATGCAATGAGACTCACATTTAGAATATCTGCAATACAATGCGACTCACATTTAGAATATCTGCAATACAATGGACTCACATTTATAATATCTGCAATGCAATGAGACTCACATTTATAATATCTGCAATGCAATGAGACTTACATTTATAATATCTGCAATACAATGAGACTCACATTTATAATATCTGCAATGCAATGCGACTCACATTTATAATATCTGCAATGCAATGAGACTTACATTTATAATATCTGCAATACAATGGGACTCACATTTATAATATTTGCAATACAATGAGACTCACATTTAGAATATCTGCAATGCAATGGGACTCACATTTAGAATATCTGCAATACAATGCGACTCACATTTAGAATATCTGCAATACAATGAGACTCACATTTAGAATATCTGTAATGCAATGCTACTCACATTTATAATATTTGCAATACAATGGGACTCACATTTAGAATATCTGCAATACAATGGACTCACATTTAGAATATCTGCAATACAATGGGACTCACATTTAGAATATCTGTAATACAATGCTACTCACATTTATAATATCTGCAATACAATGCTACTCACATTGATAATATCTGCAAAACAATGAGACTCACATTTATAATATCTGCAATACAATGCTACTCACATTGATAATATCTGCAATACAATGCTACTCACATTGATAATATCTGCAATACAATGAGACTCACATTTATAATATCTGCAATGCAATGAGACTTACATTTATAATATCTGCAATACAATGCTACTCACATTGATAATATCTGCAATACAATGGGACTCACATTTATAATATCTGCAATGCAATACGACTCACATTTATAATATCAGCAATGCAATGAGACTCACATTTATAATATCTGCAATACAATGAGACTCACATTTAGAATATCTGCAATACAATGAGACTCACATTTATAATATCTGCAATGCAATGAGACTCACATTTATAATATCTGCAATGCAATGGGACTCACATTTAGAATATCTGCAATGCAATACGACTCACATTTATAATATCAGCAATGCAATGAGACTCACATTTATAATATCTGCAATGCAATGGGACTCACATTTAGAATATCTGCAATGCAATACGACTCACATTTATAATATCTGCAATGCAATGAGACTCACATTTATAATATCTGCAATGCAATGAGACTCACATTTATAATATCTGCAATGCATTGAGACTCACATTTATAATATCTGCAATACAATGCGACTCACATTTATAATATCTGCAATGCAATGAGACTCACATTTAGAATATCTGCAATACAATACGACTCACATTTATAATATCTGCAATACAATGGGACTCACATTTAGAATATCTGCAATACAATACGATTTACTTATATATAATAGTTGTGATCACCCGCCCACTTGCTCACTCACCCACCACTGACCCACTCACTCACTTACCCACTCACCCACTCACTCACTCACCCACTCACTCACTCTCCAACTCACTCACTCACCCACTCACTCACCCACCCGCTCGCCCACTCGCTCACCTATTCACTCGTCCACTCACTCGCCCATTCACTCGCCCGCTCACTCACCACTCAACCAATCACTCACTCACTTACCCACTCACTCACCGTTCACTCACCCCTTCACTCACTCACCCACTCACTCACTCACCCACCGACTTGCCCACTCGCCCACTCACTCACTTACCCCTCAACCACATACTCACTCACCTACCCACTCACTCACCCATTCACTCGCCCCTTCACTCACTCACCCACTCACTCACTCACCGACTTGCCCACTCGCCCACGCACTCACTTACCCACTCACCCACCCACTCACCTACCCACTCACCCACCCACTCACCTACCCACTCGCCACCCACTCACCCACCCACCCACTCACTCATCCACCCACCCACTCACCCCCCACCCACCCACTCACTCATCCACCCACCCACTCACTCATCCACCCACCCACCCACTCACTCATCCACCCACCCACTCACCCCAGCCACCCACCCACTCACTCATCCACCCACTCACCACTCACTCATCCACCCACCCACTCACCCCAGCCACCCACCCACCCACTCACTCATCCACCCACCCACCCACTCACTCATCCACCCACCACCCACTCACCCACTCACCCACCCACTCACCCACTTACCCACCCACCCACTCACCCAATCGCCCACCCACTCACTCGGCGGATCTTCATCTTCACGCCGAGTTGAACGGTCCAATGCTTGCCAAAAGGCGATTGGGGGGAAACTGCTCGCTCTGCAGTGCCCATCCAGTGGGGCATCTGGAGGTGGTAACGGTACCACTAACACCTCCCCACTTCCCCTACACCTCACAGCTCCGTCCATTTATACCACGCAGCTGATTATCCACGTCCCTTGAAATATCCTATCACCTATCCCCCCCNACCACCACCACCATCACCACCATCACCCCACCCTATCAGCCCCTCCTTAGGGATCTGTAATCATTAGACCGTTGCTGCCTAGAACATCTCATCGCCGACCTGTTAAGGGGCCGTCCATAAATGACGTCACGTGATTTTGGACGATTTTTGATCTCCCCCCCCCTCCCTCCCTCCTCGTCACACGGCGTCACAAAAAGTCAGACCCCCCCCCCATCTCAAATATGACGTCGCAGAGCTCTGCCCCCCCCTCCCCTAAAACCATTTTGAAATAAACATGCTTCAAATCGACAATTTCGATTTAAAGCTTTCGTGACTGCAGGGATTAATCTTCTTGGTTCTTTCGGTAAAATCGTCACGGAGAAGGGAAATAATAAAATAATAAAAATACAACATAATAATATAATAACATAAAATAAGAAAATAATCAATATTATATTCATATAATAAAATTATAATATCATATTTTTTATTTTCGATTTAAAGCTTTCGTGACTGCAGGGATTCATCTTCTTGGTTCTTTCGGTAAAATCGTCACGTAGAAGGGAAATAATAAAATAATAAAATAAAACATAATACAATTCTCACGACGTTTCGGCCACAACGCAAGCAGCCGTCCTCAGGTGAAGAACAGGTCTGTCGGGAAGACAGCGTCTGAAGATGCTTCAAATCGCTTTAAACTCTTGTCATTGTAGTGCATATTTAATGTGGCGCTGCAACTCTGATGTTGTAGGAGAAAACATTTATTAAAAAGTCTATTTAATTAAGTAGAACGCGTTGTCTACATTTATTTATTAAAGTTGCGCATTTTGATGTGACGTCACATTTCTCAAACCCAACCCCCCCCGTCCCTTCGTCACGCATCGTAACACAAATCTGACCCTCCCCCCACCCCCCTAGGTGCGTGACGTCATTTATGGACGGCTCCTAACGCGTCAACTCGATTCCTTGAAAAAAAAAATTTTTACATCTTAAAACCTCCTGGTTATTTGCCACGAAGGGTAAAACCCTCCTCTTGATTTAATATTGGCAAAAAAAGGTCCCATTCGCTCACCCATTAACCAACTCACCCACCCACCCACCCAGTCACCCACCCACTCACTCAATCACTCAATCACCCACTCGCCCACCCACTCACTCACCGACCCACAAACTCACCCATTCGCTCACTCAGTCACCAACTCACCCACTCACCCACAAAGTCAGCCACCCACCCACTCACTCAATTACCCACTAACCCACTCGCACACCCACTCACCCACCCATTCACCTACCCACCCACTCACTAAATCACTCACTCACCCGCCCACTCACCCACCCAGTCACCCACCCACCTACTCAATCACTGACCTACTCACTCACCCATTCGCTCACTCAGTCACCAACTGGGTGAACACTCACTCACCCACTCACTCGTGCTTTCAGTCAATATTTCACCGCCTCTACGGGAGGGTTTCCACACAACTAGTAACACCTGATGACGAATGCTCGTGTTGCGATCGAAACGCCGTGATATTGTGATTATCTTTTATTATTTTCATTTTTAAATCCTTTATATTAAGTTCACTTGCTTGCGCGCTTACGACCGTGCAAATCTTTCGGTCGTTTTTTTAACCCACTTCCCGTGATCCAATCGAGCTGACATTTTGCACACAGACTCGTTGTGCGTGACAATTTATTTTCGTGAAAAAATTTTTCCAAAATTTTACACTTTTTAGGAAACTTTTTTTATATTTAATTACCAATTGCTTAATGGTGGCAGACAATCATCTGACCCATAGGTGGCAGCCATCTCAAGCCAGAGGACGAGAGGACTCTAGCCGTCACGCATATAAAGGATTTATAGTAAAAACTTTTTTTTACGGGTTAATTTTTTTTCTACCTACGTGGCTTTACCGAAAGAACCAAACAGTATGAATCCCTGCGGTCACGAAAACTTCAAATCAAGATTGAGACAGAAGCTGTTTGGCTCCCGACTACAGCAGCAGAATCTCCTGGCAGGTGATATGATGGTTTCCACGTTCTGTGACCGTCAAAAGGATCTTGTCCCATTTCCTACTCAATGGAAGGTGATCTCGTAGCCTGCAACAACAACATCGATTCGATCCAGATGAGTGGAGGCTGTTCATTGATTCATCGTCTTGCAGCTGTTTTGCTGCATGATGATGAAAATTCTCACGACGTTTCGGCCACAACGCAAGCAGCCGTCCTCAGGTGAAGGAACAGAGCTGTCGGAAAGACAGCGTCCTAATTAGGACGAATAACCTGAGGACGGCTGCTTGCGTTGTGGCCGAAACGTCGTGAGAATTTTTATCTGATTATGTTTAATTTTTATTATTGTATTATTTCCCTTCTACGTGACTTTACCGAAAGAACCAATAATATGAATCCATGCAGTCACGAAAGCTTTAAATCGAAGTGTGTTTTTTGTTTGCATTTTGACTGCAGGTATTGTGGTTAACGCAAACACGATTCCTCGTTAAAAAAAGGTTTCAGTTTTGTTGCCAGAAACAAGGGGAAAACCCCTATTATTATATTTTGGTACTGGCAAAGAAGTCTTCATTATGGCAATGCTCACCCGAGCTCTCATTACTCTGATGGTGCGTTGTGTTTGAGCCGTGTACGACTTTTGGCGTCTTCTGGTCTAGCACCGAACGAGAGTCTCTAGTGTGGACCAATCAGTTTCAAGGACAATGCGTACATTATCAGAGTATTACATTTTGATTTAAAGCTTTCGTGACTGCAGGGATTCATATTCTTGGCTCTTTCGGTAAAGTCACGTAGAAGGGAAATAATAAAATAATAAAAATATCACATTTTCTTGCTGTGGATTTCACACCTGACGATGATTGCTTGTGTTGCAGTCGAAACGTCGTGAGAATTTTATTGTTTTATATTTTTATTATTTTATTTTATATTTTTATTATTTCATTATTTCCCTTCTACGTGACTTTACCGAAAGAACCAAGAAGATGACTTCCAAGTCAGTCGCAGCGAATGTTCTCGGAAACAAGTCGGCAGGCAACCTGCAGGGAGGCAATCTTAATTTTAGAACTTCAATCTTAATTTTAGAACTTTCGTGACTGCAGGAATTATTATTTGGTCCTTTCGGTTAAGTCACGTCTAAAGATAAAATAATAAATTAAATTAAATAATAGCATACGACGTTTCGATTGCAACACAAGCAATCATCATCAGGTATAATGAAATAGCGACATAAAATCTAACCAGAAAAAATTATAGACAGACATATAAGCAGACAGATATCACCAAGATACACACAGAGAGAGAGCAACACAGGTACAGAGAGGGGTGATCGTCTCTGTGGGGTGGCAGTTGCAGCATCATGTTTGTTGTCCACTCATTGATATGCAAATGTTGTCTCTAACCCCCCCTCCCTCTCTCTGCCTCTGCCCCCCTCTGTCTATTTAAGGGCACCCCACAGAGACGATCACCC
>WFAB01002308.1:0-46009 GCA_018977245.1 Lethenteron camtschaticum | reverse complement strand
TCCCCCCCCCTCCCGTGTGCCTCCCCCTCCGTGTGCCCCCCCCTCCCCGTGTGCCCCCCCCTCCCCGTGTGCCCCCCCCTCCCGTGTGCCCCCCCCCCTCCCGTGTGCCCCCCCCTCCCCGTGTGCCCCCCCCCTCCCCGTGTGCCCCCCCCCCTCCCCGTGTGCCTCCCTTCTACCCACGTGTGCCTCCCCCCCTCCCCGTGTGCCTCCCTTCTACCCACGTGTGTGTCTTTTATCCTCCACCGTGCGTCGTGTAGGCCCCCGACGCTTTCTAACTAAACCGGACTTATCACATCTGACACCGCGACATCGAATTCCCGGACCCCCTCAAAGCGCGGGGTCCGGGGCGGTCGCCCCGATTCGCCTGCACCCAAGGCACGGCGATGCCCCTGGTGGTGGTATTGTTGTTGAAGGTGGTTGTTGTTTTTTAGAGGCGGCGTTGTTGTTGCCGCTGCTGTGCCGAGGGGACTTGGCTCAACTCTCAGTGGCCACCATGACTCAGCGCCGACTCAGCATCGGGCGACCTGCGCTGTTGTGCAGCCCACACGCGCAGACGGTGAGCGAGAGAGCGAAAATGAGAGAAAGAGAGTGTGTGGAGTGCGGAAGAGAGCGAGCATGAGAGAGAGTGCGATAGAGAGTGAAAGAGGGAGAGCATAAGAGCGAGAGAGCGAGCGTGTGGGAGTGTAAGCGAGAGAGAGCCCCTCCTTGCCAAGCAAACTAAAACTTAAATATTTTTTGTTTTACCAGGCAAGGCCCGATGAGCTACGTAGCTCTTTTCAGAAGTGACCTATCTACAAATGAAATCCCAGTGAAGTGGCTTATGTGGACATTTAGAGCAGCCAAACATTCTTAACCGCATGTGGAGGGAAAACCAGAGGACACGGAGAAAAATCCACACGTCCATGGGGCGAGAGGCATGCAAACTCCAAATATACAGCTAGAGGCGTCAGGGTCGGGATCGAACCCACGACTTTCTGTATACCAGGCGAGGTAGTTAACATCTCGCCACTCCTCAGCAATGCTTCTTGTTCTGCACCAATTCAATTCTTTATTCAGGCGCATTCGTACCCACGTGGGTTTCCTGTTCGTCTCCTATTTACAACCCTCGCTGCACTGCCGGACATTGCACGTGCCTACAGCACGGGGCGCAAGCCTCTCTCTAGCGCAACCACCGTTGGCCTCCACGCAAAGTGGTACATATTTTATGAGCCCCAAAAGGGAAAGTGGGCCGAGTCAACCTGGCCAGGCTCTGCTTGCGGTTCTTCACAATCGCGCCCGGCATGCCGAAGCCTTTCGTCCACACCTCTGCGTTTCATCGGCGGCATGGGCCACGACCTCTTGATCTAAACTAAAAACAAAACTTCTTTATTTACTAGGTAAGTCCCCACTGAGCTGTGTAGCTCTTTTTCAGAAGCGAACTGGCTATCACAAATGAGAGCTCAAAGAAGTGGCTCATCATTTGGAAATTTATAGCAGCCCAATACTCTAAACATTGTTGATTCTATATGTGAAGGGAAGAACCGGAGGACCCGGAGAAAAATCCACGCGACCTCCAGGAGAGAGACATGCAAACTCCAAATATGCAGGCATCAGGGTCAGGATCGAACCCACGAGCTTCTGTATAACAGAAGAGGTAGTTGACATCTAAACACAAGACCTTGCTTGAACTGACCGTGTCTGCCTCTGCGTGCTGGACGTGCGAAGGTGTGTGTGGCATGGCCGGCAAGCGGCGTGCCCACGGGCCGCATACGGTTGCAGCCCCGCGCCCTCGCCAGCCTGCGCATCGCCCCTGGACAGGAGGTCTGCGTGCAGCCGATCACGGGGCCCGTGCTGCCCGCCCAGCTCCTGGAACTCGTGATGAGGTTCGAAGCTTGCGCCGGCGCACTTCGCTGGGGAAATGGATTTGCAGTCTTGTTCTATAATGCCGCGTGTGGTTTTCATAACGTGATGAATGTATCAGGGAACACATTTTTTTGTATAACCTGGATGTGAATTTGATATCGCGCGCAAGTAGGAATAAACAGTTGTACTTATTAGCATCACACAAGGCGAGATGCTGCTGCATGCTTCTAGATGCGCCCCACACGCCTCAGTCTTTGTTCAGCCTGCATATGCATCTCACGTGTTATCAAGGACTGTGCTTTACCCTATATATTTATTATAACGCGATTTTTCCACACGGTGATCTTCAGGAACGCAACTACTACCGCATTATAGGAGAATAACTTTTTTAATTATATCCTGGATGGTTTTACAACACCACCGGCACTTGTCTCTGTCCAGTCCTGCTGGAACGTATATTGTACAGCTTCGTAAATCACAACATAACAAAGCAAAATATCCTTGTAAATTCAACGACGAACAACAATAGCCCCTCCATCTCCGGGTGTACCAAACGACCGACGATGCCAGTGCTCGTTTCCCGCGTCGGTAACAATGACGGCAGCGACGACGGCGTTCGCTTGTGACGCTTCTATCATCATCGCGGACGTCCCCATCATGCGTAGGTAATGGCGGGATGATGAGTTTTGGGCTTCCCATAATGCTTGCAAATAAAAGCCTCCGTTTTCTTTGGTCCAATTGCACAACTCTGTTTGTCGCATCGCCACGAGTACCGGAGAAAACGCGTCTCCTCGTCGAACTCCGCCGGACCCGACCATAGCTATACTTCACACCATCGCACTGCAGCTGTTCCAGCTTTGCAAGCTCGTGTGACTATCGTCATTTCAGTGTATTTAAGCAAAACTAAAATTAACTTAACTTGTCAGAATATATTTAAAATTGAGGAGGGTTCTGCCCAGTTTTCTTCCAAAAGGGGTCGACGATCGCTGCGTGTGATTTCCAGTGAAATAACTGTGCTGGTGATTTTTCTAATTTGGAAACTGTGGACCATGACGCCGGCACACAATGGCCCACTCCTCTCAGAATGACGTCACGGCATCTTTAACGTCCACCGTGAACCGCGAGGGCGCGTAGTGTTGTATCCTTAACACACCCGCAGCATTAACCGGGGCGACCTGCCACATCTGAATTGTGAACCTCTGGAACGAGCGGTGAACGTGCTGGCGCCGTGTTGCATCGCCTCTCCCGTCGCGTCGAGGGAGGCGCGTGGCTGGGCTCACGCGTCTGCGTGAACTCGCTTTGTTCACAGGCACGGCGAGCACCACGCGAAGCTGCCTGCCGACCTGCCCCACTTCATCATGCAGCACTTTGGTAAACGCGCTGGTCCTCCACACACCATCCATCCTTCACCATAAGGGTCATCAGTGCAACCATTAATGTGTATTCACTTGAAGAGCAAAGGTTGTTTCACTTTACGGTGAGAGATGTTAACTACTCGCTTGGTGTACAGGAGGTCCTGAGTTTGATCTCGATGCCGACGCCTGTATATTTGGAGTTTGCATGTTCTCCTGTGGTCGCATGGATTTTTCTCCGGGTCCTCCAGTTTTTCCTCCACATTTAGAAACATCCGTTTTAGAGTATTTGGTTTGTCTAATTTCCACATTATAAGCAACTTCATTGAGCTATAATTTGTGGCCAGGTCGCTTCTGAAAAAGAGCTATGTAGCTCAGTGGTCCTTACCTGGTGAAATCAAATAAAAAATAGTGTATAGTTTAGTTTATTTAAGTTGTTAATATCGGCATACTGGTAATCGGTGCCTCGAATGAGGAACCTGGAATGCATCTGGTCTCCTCGTCTTGGACTCAGCAGGGCTGAGCTGAGGGGTGTTGGGAGACCACCCCCACCTGCCCAAAGCACTGGGATGGGAGAGTGGTGGGGTAGAGGTAAGACTCAGCCATGTTGGCTGTGTGTGTGTGTTGTCTTTTCAGTTAAATGTTTATAATGTATATAACTACGGAGACCGGCGTTGCCCGGGGAATTTTTTTATTTAAAAACTTGTATTCTCTTAAAAACTAACATATACATACACAAATACGACTATTGTGAAAGCGATTCGATTTGTCAACATACAGGTCCAAAGTAATTTGGGGGGTAAATAGTTATCTAAAAGGCTTCCAAAAATTGTCGACCTCACCCCCATAAAAAGATATTTGTACCCCCCGTAGGAATATATCTACATATCTACTACGAGTGATTACTATGCATAGTATTGCTCTANAGTAGTCGCTACTTTAGTTGTACTACTGACTCTAATAGTATGCTAGTACAGTAGTATTACTTTCATAGTACTGACTCTATAATCGTCTACTGAACTAATAGTACTACTACTCTATAGTATTACTACTGCTCTGTAGTAGTACACCGACNCTACTTATCCGACTCTNTAGTAGTACTACTGCTCTGCACTAGTACTAAACTAGTAGTACTACTACTGTAGTNGTATTTCCTACAGTAGTACTGCTACACTATAGCATCCATACTATACAGTAGTATCTCCTGCTTTACAGTCATCTACTATTTACAGTAGCATACTATGCAATAGTATACTTTTAGTGATTTCTACTTGAAGCTCGTGACTGTGTAGGGATGTTAGATAGAGGGCCGTTATGCATGGCAGCCTATGGGGAAGAAACACAGTAGGCGGGCTACGTGTGTGCACAGGGAGATGCCCTCTGCGACGTCCGAGCCAGACACCCTGGGGGGGCTGGTTCGGCGTTACGATCCCCGGGGCCCGCCCCTCAAGGAGGGTCGGGTATAAAAGGGGTCGTCATATGGGTTTAGGCAGTTATGTTATAGTTAAGCTAAGAAGTCGGAAGACGTCGTAGCTAGAGCCCTGGACTCCCCTGATCGCCGCCCTTATCAGGGCCCCACGGGATCAGGCACGAGCCAGTGGCGTGGTCCCGTGAACCAGAGCCAGTGCTCTGGGACTCCGGGTACCGAAGCCGATTACCAGTGTCGGGCCAGACAGCCTCCCCTAGCTCTTAGTAGGAGGACCCAGGGATAGGCTATGGATAGCTAGGGGCTCTCCCTGAGTTATACGGGTGAGGGGGCCGCTACCCCTCTAGTGCTGTCCTGTACTGGCAACTTGTTAAATAAATATACGTGTGCCTCAACTCCGTTGTCAAGCGTCTTCGACGGGTACTTCATCTGGCGTCAGAAGTGGTAAAAATGGAAACGCGCCATACAGCTCGGACCAGGTACCACGAGAGGAGGACGCCGCGGAGATCGCCGAGCCCGAGACAGAGCAACAAGATGGGGTGCAGCCGGAGCCTGGCGCCTTCTCACCGGGACGTCAGCAGGGAGAGGGCCGCAGCCGGATGCACTACGACTGGCTCACGAACGATTGGCGGAGTTACTTTATGCCGCTGCGCCACACTGGAAGGCATTACGCGGTTGGGGCTGGTGGTCCACCGCAGGGCGAGGAGAACCGGCGGCCGGAGCACTTTCCCGCCATTTCAGCTACTTCAAATTTTGAATTTCCCGCCATGGACGCCGCGGCTGTTCGGGGCGTGGCCAGCTTAGACATCGGCTCCGACATCGCCGTCGCCGGGCTGCAGCGTCATCACAGCCGAGGGATGCGTCATTGCTGCCGCGACAGGCGATGCCATCGGCCAGTCGCACCGAGGCACCGCCAGAGGAGGTGAAAGCAACCTGCGGGAGTCTACATCGACCGCCGCGCTTCACCAAAGACTGCCCCCGCTGAAGGAATTCATCGCTGCGGAGGGTGACTGGGCGGCTTCCGGCGACGATTCCTAGCCCATCAGGAGATGGCACGGTGGTCCGACGAGGAGGCCCTTTGTGCGCTACCGGCGCTCCTCGACGGGACGCGCTCGCCGCGCTCACGTCGGCGCCAAAAGAAAAGCGGGCTACACTACAAATGGCGCTACAGCTGCTGGCCGGGGTCTATGGACCTTCAGCCGAATGCTGTCAGCAGTTCTACGACCGCAGGCGGGGTGAAAAAGAGTCGCCTCTGGCTTTCCGGACAAGTCTTCTGGCGCTGGCAAAAACGGCCTTTCCCCGCATGGACGACGACGGTGTGGACGCAATGGTCGCGGAGAAGATCCTCCTCTTGGCGGACGACCTCGACATTGTCGTCATCGCACAAGAGGATGCAGAAATGACCTCCCTCCAGGCTGCGCGACTCCTCCACGCCAATCTTCTGCAGCAGCGGCGAAAGGCGAACAGGCATCGGCTGGGCGTGCGGTGGCTGCAGCCACCCTTCCGTCAGAAGACCTTTATGCCGTCGACCATCGACGGCAACAGACAACGGGGCGCGGCCGGGTCGAGACGGGGCGAGGCGGTTCGACCGTCCATCGTCTCCATCGGCGCTCCGCGGTGCTTCAACTGCGGCATCCGGGCCATGTCGCCTCGGGTGCCGTTCTCCTCGACAGCGGGGGACGACGCCTCGACGGGACGCCGGCCCTCCTCTTCCTCCTCCCAAGCTTCAGCACCATGATCCGGCGAGTCGCGGCACCTCACATGTTTGGCCAACGCACCCACCTGTCGCACACTCTCGCACCGTAACGAACGGGGGCCGGTGGGGCGCTGCGATGGACCGGCGCGGATCACTGCGGGACTCAAATCGAGCCCGAGCGGTGGTCCGTGTTGGCCCTCGCGTGGTGGCCGCGGCGTCGGGATCGTCGGCCGTGGTGGGTTACATTGATGGGGTGGAGGTACGCATCATAGTCGATACAGGGGCATCGGCGACAATTATTTCGGAACTAATTTACAATATCCTACCGGTGCAGAGCCGTCCTCTGCTACCGGTTAATGTCCCTTTCTATGCCGCTAACGGGGGCTCCCTCGGCATCGTGGACAGATTCGGGCGCAAATTTCTATCGGGGACATCAAATTGTCGGGGCCGATTTTGTCTCCTCCTCGCTGGCGGTTCCGTGCCTGCTGGGACGGACTTCTTGGGCAGGATGCCAATCCGTATTTTGATCGACCAAGGATGCATTGAGCTTCCGTCGGGCCGACGTATGGCGTTCCTGCCTTCCCCTGTAGCGACTCGGACGGCGTTTGCGACGGTACCGGCGTTCGTCGTAGAAACAGTGCGTGTGCCGCCGGGGACACAAATGCTGGTACCTCTTAAACTTCGTAGGCCCTTCGCTAAGGTGTTGGGGATCGGGTGTTGTGCTGGGGCCGTCTAGGGCCGGGGTTAACGGGCCTCATTTAATTCCGGCCCAGACCATCGTAAGGGGGGACGAGGATCCCTTCATCGCGGTCCTCAATGTCGGGTCGCAGACGGTAGTGGTTCCCCAAGGACTGTGCTCGCTCACGCGACGCCGGTGCCCTGCGAGGAACCTGCCGTGAACCACATTGACACTGCTGCTCGGACGCACCCGCATTCGGACGGCGATGAAGGGTGGCTCGACGCGCTTTGTGCGGGATCGACGAACCTGTCCAATTTAGAGCGCCAACGGCTTAGATCGCTGCTAAAGGAATTTTCCGACGTTTTCAGTCGGAATAAATACGATTTGGGTTGTACTCACCTGCTGCGTCACCATATTGACACGGGTGACAGCGCGCCTATTCGCCAAAATCCTTTTCGGTTGAGTCCCGCCGAAAAGGAACATGTCAAATCGGCTGTAAATGACATGTTAGCCGCCGACATTATCTCTCCCTCTACCAGCCCTTGGGAGCACCGATTGTCCTGGTTAAGAAACAGGATGGCTCGTTGCGATTTTGCGTAGATTTCCGTCGCCTTAATAAGGTTTCGGTTGCCGACGCATACCCGCTCCCACGGATGGACGAATCGCTGGACGCCTTGGCGGGAGCGCGATTCTTCTCCACGCTAGACTTACTTTCGGGATTCTGGCAGCTTCCTCTGGACGATGACTCGAAACCTAAAACCGCTTTCCGTACACCGCACGGCCTGTTCCAATTCAACCGGTTGCCGATGGGCTTACACTCAGCGCCGGCAACCTTCCAGCGATTGATGGAATTGGTTTTGGCTGGATTGCAATGGGAATCGTGCCTGATTTATTTGGACGACGTGATTGTTTTTGGAAGAACCTTTGACGAACATCTCCAGAGGCTGCGGGCGGTTTTCCAAAGGATGCGGGCTGCTAATTTGAAATTTAAGCCCCAAAAATGCTATTTGTTTCGTGAGTCAGTGCGTTATTTGGGGCACATCGTGGGGCGCTCGGGTATTGCTACCGATCCCGCCAAAACGCAGTGTGTCAGCTCCTGGCCAATTCCGACCTCGGTGGGAGAGGTGAGGAGTTTTATTGGCTTCGCTTCATATTACCGACGGTTCGTCCCTAATTTTGCTACAATTGCCAAACCCCTACATGCTTTGACATCAAAAGGGGTTCGGTTCCACTGGGGTCGGGATGAGGAAGTAGCTTTCTGCTCCCTTCGGGATGCATTGGTGAAGGCTCCTCCTTTGATTTACCCCGATTTTTCGAGGCCATTTTTGCTCGACACCGACGCGAGCAACACAGGTATCGGAGGCGTGCTTTCGCAGGTGGTTGATGGCGTGGAACGGGTGGTTGCGTACGGCAGTCGGGTGTTGTCTCCAGCGGAGCAAAAATATTGTGTCACCCGTAGGGAACTGTTGGCAATTGTTTTCTTCATCCAACAGTACCGCCCATATCTGTACGGTCAGCATTTCACTGTCCGTACGGATCATGCGGCACTGCAGTACGCCCTGAAGGTTCAACAGCCATCGGGACAATTGTCCCGATGGCTGGAGGTCCTCCAGGAATTCGATTTGACACCACCTATCGTAAGGGCATTCGCCACACAAATGCGGACGCTCTGTCGCGCATGCCCACCACCTCCGAATGCGCATGCCTCCTGGGGTCGGGGCGTTGCAAGCCAGCTGGGGACATGACGGTTCCAGTCCTGGCGGCCGCCGCCGATGTTGACACATTGCTCCCCGATGAGATCGGGAAACAGGGAAAGGATTCCCTGCTTGGGTTGCCTGTGATTGAGTGGGGACGCCTCCAGATGGAGGACGCCTCCCTCCTCGCGCTGCGTCGTCGCGCTAGAGATAGGGGGTGCGGGACGGGTGATGCCGACAATTGGGAAGTACACGCTGGCTTGCTCATGCATTGGGACGGTAAATCCCACCGTCACCGGCTGGTAGTTCCTGAGGGGTTACGGGGTAAGGTGGTGTGGGCTGCTCATGAGCGCCTCCTCCACCTGGGTACCCAAAAGACCCTCGCCTCGCTCCAGCTGGATTTTTTTTGGCCGGGCATGACACGGGATGTCACGGATCTGCTGGCAGCATGCCCCCGGTGTGCGCAACGCAAACCACCAGCTCGGGAGTCGAACCCGCCGTTGCAGTCCATCACAGTCTCCAGGTGAACGAACTCGTGGCGTTGGATATCCTGGGGCCGTTTCCCGCCACCCCTAGGGGCAATAGATATTTGCTAACAGGGGTCGAATACTTCACACGCTGGCCTATGGCCTGGCCCCTGGCAAATCAGTCGGCAGCAGCCATCGTGGACGCCTTTGTCCAAGGCTACGTCATGGACAAAGGTGCCCCTGAGCGGCTGCTGACCGACCAGGGTAAAAATTTTTCCGGAACCTCCTCAAACAAGTCTGTGATCTCCTAGGTACAAAAAGATTCGTACCTCTCCCTACCACCCACAAACTGACGGGATGGTCGAGCGGTTGCATCGTACCATCACGTCTATGTTGTCGCACCTGGTTTCGGAGTCACAGACCAATTGGGACTTGCAAATTCAGGGGTCCTGGCAGCATATCGATTGGCCCCCCATGCTGCACGGGATTTTCACCCTTCTTTCTCATGTATGGTCGCGAACATGACCCACCTGTTCGGGCGCAGCTGCAGATCCCCGCGCCTCTAGGTAAGATAAAATTGGACGAGCACGTTAAATTTAACCTTCAAAAGCTAACTGAGGCGCGGGACGCTGCCATGCTCAATTCCCGCATGCGCCAAAAGGCGAACGAGCGCCTCAGGCTCGCGCGCGCGCACGTGCTGCAGTGGAAGCCAGGGGACAGGGCATGGCTGCACTGTCCCCAGGTACCGCTTGCGACCTCCTCGAAACTGGTACGGCCATGGCGAGGCCCCGTCGAGGGGGTCGAGGTTTTGCGACCGCAGTGCGTTCGTATCAAGTGGGGGAGGCGCCGGTGGTTCGTTCACCCCTCCAGACTAAAACCCTTCGTTGCGGTGCGGGCTCTGCTCCACACGCGCAGGGCCAAGCATGTGAGGGGTCGACCGACCCGGAGGTCCGCCTCTGTTGATCTCACCTGACGCCTTGCCGGTTGCCCCGCCCCCAGGTTCTCCGGAATGACGGGCTCGCGCACGTCCCTCACGGGGNATGCCAAGGGTCCCGCCGCTCCAATTGCGGACTCGCCTCGGATGGGACCGCGGCCACCGAGTGGTCCGCCATCTGAGGTTGGCCCTTGTGACGGGCCTGCGGCAAGGACGCGCGCTAAGATGCGCAGACTCTTATAAAACACTGGAACGCGAAGAAGAACTGGAAACGAAACGAAATTGAGAAAATACTTTTTTTTATTTTTTTTCTTCTCTTTCTTGGCGTTTTTTGGTACACTTTCATGTGCTACGGTTACTGGGCGCCGCGGTCGCGTGGCGCTCTTGGCGTGTTGTTATATTACGGCTGTGGGTGTGTGTGTGTCTTGTGTGCGTGTTGTGTGTGCGCCGAGGGTTCCGGGGAAATGTACATACCTTGCCTCTACGGATTTCGTATTTATTCGGGGGGGGGCGCGTCGGTTTGTTCTCCCTTTAGGGGCATTGTTAGTATTGTTTGTTCAAAACTCGTTCTGTTAATGAAAAAATGGGGCACACGGGGGGGTCAAGGGGTAAAGAATCGTTGTGTTAATTGTTGCAGCCGGACGGCTGCGAGCTATGTGGGGGGAGTGATGTAGGGATGTTAGATAGAGGGCCGTTATGCATGGCAGCCTATGGGGAAGAAACACAGTAGGCGGGGCTACGTGTGTGCACAGGGAGATGCCCTCTGCGACGTCCGAGCCAGACACCCTGGGGGGGCTGGTTCGGCGTTACGATCCCCGGGGCCCCGCCCTCAAGGAGGGTCGGGTATAAAAGGGGTCGTCATATGGGTTTAGGCAGTTATGTTATAGTTAAGCTAAGAAGTCGGAAGACGTCGTAGCTAGAGCCCTGGACTCCCCCTGATCGCCGCCCTTATCAGGGCCCCACGGGATCAGGCACGAGCCAGTGGCGTGGTCCCGTGAACCAGAGCCAGTGCTCTGGGACTCCGGGTACCGAAGCCCGATTACCAGTGTCGGGCCAGACAGCCTCCCCTAGCTCTTAGTAGGAGGACCCAGGGATAGGCTATGGATAGCTAGGGGCTCTCCCTGAGTTATACGGGTGAGGGGGCCGCTACCCCTCTAGTGCTGTCCTGTACTGGCAACTTGTTAAATAAATATACGTGTGCCTCAACTCCGTTGTCAAGCGTCTTCGACGGGTACTTCAACTGCAAGGAATCATATTCTTAGGTGTTTTCGGTAGTATTTCAGTAGTATTTACCGACTCTACAGTAATATTTACCGAATCTACAGTCGTAATTACTACTCTATAATAGTATATAGCAGTAGCTACTAACTACAGTAGTATATACTGACTAAAGTAGTATCTACTAACTCTATAGTAGTATCTACCGACTTAATAGTAGTATCTACTATCACTACATTAGTATATACTGACTGTAGTAGTGTATACTAACACTACAGTAGTATATACTGACTAGTAGTATCTACTATCACTACAGTAGTATATATTGACTGTAGTAGTAGCTACTATCACTACAGTAGTATATACTGACTGTAGTAGTGTATACTATCACTACAGTAGTATATACTGACTATAGTAGTATCTATACTTACTTTATAGTAGTGTCTACTGACTCTAGCAGTATATTCTAACTCTACAGTGACTGCAGGAATTCATATTCTTGGGTCTTTCGGTAAAGTCACATAGATAGTTCTACATTTGAAGCTTTCGTGACTGCAAGGATTCATATTCTTAGGTTTTTTCGGTAAAGTCACGTAGGTAAAACATTAAAATTAATAAAAGTAAAATAAAATAAAAATCACGACGTTTCGGAGGCAACACAAGCTTCCGTCTTCAGGTGGAATTTTAATGTTTTACCTACGTGACTTTACCGAAAAAACCTAAGAATATGAATCACATAGATAGGTTCAAAGAAAATAACAAAAAAGAACAAAAAACTACGACGTTCCGATTGCAACACAAGCGGTCGTCTTCAGGAAAAGTGGGGGTAAAGTCGCATAGATAGGTTAAAAGAAAATAACTGCAGGAATCCATATTTTCTGGTTCTTTCAGTAAAGCCACGTAGATAGAAAAAATAATAAAAGAACACGACGTTTCGGTTGCAACACAAGCGTTCGTCATCAGGTGAGAAATAATGATCTGCTGTTGTGGCTTTATATAGGCACGGGAGGGGGGAAGGGGGGGTTGGGGTTTTGTAGAGTCGTGGCTGCAGGAGTTCACGGGGAGGGTTTGTGGCGTGCAGGGACGGGTGGGGCTGGAGAAATTAGCATGTCCATGAGCTTGAATTAGTAGACGAAAACAGCATGGGTGTAAGAGTGAGAATCACAGCAGTTAAAACTTGACGTGGTTTATCACGTCCTTCCAATGATTGCTCAATCTGAATCCATCTTCTCGATTAAAGTTTTGTCTGTGTTTGTATATCTGGATAGCTTCATGAACAAATCTCTGACGGTAGCCCGAGGGATTTCAGAGCACCTTGGTCTCGGAAAAACAATGTCATGTGTGCCCACAGCGTTGAAACAATGATCCGCCACCGCCGAGGTGTTGGTTCTACCATGTTTCAAATCCGCTTTGTGTTCGCGAACCCGGTCTGAGACATGTCGCTTCGTTTCACCAATGTAACTGCCACAACTCAGCTTATAGACACCAGGACATTGCATGTCCGGAATAGCATCCTTCACCGATGAGATCAAATCACGGATTTTGTGTACTGTATTGAACCGAACTTGGATCTTGTGTTTGTTCAAGATTTTGGAAATCCTTTTGGTGACCCCTGCTATGTAGGTGATGGTTTTGATTGGGTCCTCAGATGGTTCGCTACCCATGGTTGGCGATGCAGCTTTGCGGATTGTGCGGTCAGAATATCCTCCTGAGAGCCTGGCGTACGTGCTCAAGCTCACTGGCTAGGTGAGCCCTATGGTGTGTAGCGTTTTGATGAGGGAGTTCTTCTGGGCTGGATGGTGGTGGGAGTCAGGCTTTTGATAGGAATCCGTGTGGGTGGCTTTCCTATAGACAGTGTCCCAACGAGCCATCAGGTCTTACAATAACAAAATTCAGGACCTACTTAATGACGGTAGCTATACCAAATTTAAAAGAGATCCCACCAACCGCCTCGTTACAGAAACCAACAATATCATCATTGATTCAACGTCTTTGATCGAACCAACCAAGCGGTTTTCCTTTAAACCTCTGCTGCTAGACCACCCAGATTGTATGGCTTACCAAAAATCCTATCGTCTCCACCATTGACTCACCCACCTACAAACTGGCTCTATTTCTATCTGTACAACCATTCACTGGTAAGACCACCTCAGCTGTACTCACCTCAGCTCACTTGGTATCGTTAATTAAGTACATCTCACTATCTCCAGGTGATTTGGTCGTTAGTTTCGATGTGGTCTCTTTGTTTACCAAAGTTCCTGTGCTTGACACCATTGCAATGATTGAAGATTTGGTCCAACAAGGACTGAATGCTGATGTACCGGCCCTGATGAGACACTGCCTCACCAACACTTACTTCACCTGGAATAGCACATTCTACAAACAAGTTGAAGGCATGATAATTGGTTTTTTACCCTTTTATCTGGCAACAAATCTGACACCCTTTTTACGAAATTGAAGGTACCCCAATGGGTTCTCCCGTATCTCCAGTTGTAGCCAATGTTTTCATTGAAAATTTGAGATGGATGCCATCCAGGCATCCACTCTACATCCGTCCTTGTGGAAGAGGTACGTAGATGACATGTTCGTCATCTGGCCACATGGCCGACCAGCTCTGAACCAATTCCTCAACCACATCAATTCCATACACCCAGCCATCAAATTCATCATGGAGGTGGAAAAGGATGGCAAGTTACCATTCTTGGATGTTTTAATAGAAAAGAGACCAGATGGCTCAATGGGACACTGTCTACAGGAAAGCCACCCATACGGATGCCTACCTAAACCCACCATCCATCCCAGAATAATTCACTCATCAAAACTCTACACCATAGAGCACGATGTATTTCCGACCGTCATCATCTAGCCAGTGAACTGTAACGTGTACACCAAGCTCTCAAGATGAATGGATATTCAGACTCACAATCTGTAAAGCTATCACCCCAACCGTTGGGAAATAACCATCTGAGGACCCAATCAAAACCATCACCTTGCCATACATAGCAGGGGTCACTAAAAATATTTCCAAAATCATGAGCAAACAAGATCCAGGTTGTATTTAACACAGTACACAAAATTCGTGATCTGATCCCATCTGTGAAGGATGTGATCCTTGACATGCAATACCCTGGTGTCTACAAACTAAGCTGTCTGCGCGGCAGTAGTTACATTGGGGAAACTAAGTGACATGTCTCAGACCGTGTTCGTGCACATAAGGCAGATCTGAAACATGGTAGGACCAATATCTCGGCCGTGGCTGATCATTGTTTTAATGCGGTGGGCTCACGAAATAGATTTATCTAAGACGAAGGTACTTTGCAAGCCCACTGGCTATCAACAAAGATTTGTTCATGAAACCATCCATATATATAGACACAGACAATTTCAACCGAGAAGATGGGTACAAACTGAGCAATCATTGGAAGGACGTTAACCAGTTTGTCATAATTGGCTGTGATGTTCCCATCCTACCACCTTCCGATGTTAGTTGTGCTTTACGCCCATTTCAAACTTGCGCTTTCACAGTCACTTCGCCTTGGTTGCGGCTCTGTGATCTGCCATTAACATGCTAATCTCTGTTTAACATGCTAATTTTCACCTGACAGCCCTTTGATTGGTGAAAACCAACCACCGTCGGTTGGCTGCCCACCACTTACATTATCATTGGCTGCTGACATTTGGGCTACGCCCATTTCAAATCCTTATAAAGTTTGCCTTGGAAGCTAACCCCACTTTCCTGAAGACGACCGCTTGTGTTGCGATGGAAAAGTCGTCGTCGTTTTTCTGTTATTGACTTTTGTTCCATTTGTGCCGTGGTTGTCTCCTGTCGCTTGGAAGAAGGGAAAGTGCTCCTGCCCCGAAACGTGTTGAGCTTCAACTACTTCGGGCGACCTTACGACCTGCAGGTGGTGGCCGTCCGGGGACAAGGCGGTGGCGCGGAGAAGGATGTTGACCCGAACTACGCCAGTTGTTTTGAAGCGGAGCCCAGCGGGAGCAATTCAAGTGGCCGTAGTCCCCCACTGCAACAGGAAGTCCCAGGTACCGGCGTGCCAGGGCCCGTGAGCGCGTCTTCGGAGAGCGAAGGGGTCCCTGCTTTAGATGAAAATGCGTTTGAAGGAAACATATGCGCACGTCTTGAGGACATGGCATTGCAAACATCGCCGGAAACCTCGTGGTCGCCCGACAGCAAAGCAGACGCTGTTCATCCTCCGCCGGGCTCCGACGCGTCGCCGCCACCTTGCCAAGACGCCGCTTTGGACGTCGTGAAAACCGCGCCGTGCTTCTGCGTGAAGTTCCACGTGGGGATCTCTTCTGCATCTCGAAGGGAACGCGTGTCAAGGTGGAGTTGGGCAATGCTCCGAGCACAACGGTGCTCCAGCAGCAGCAGCAGCCCGTGACGTATGCGGACATCGGAGGCTTGGGCCCGCAGCTGCAGGCGATAAGAGAAGACATCGAGCTGCCCCTCCTGCATCCGGAGGTGTTCACGCAGCTGGGTGAGAGGCAGCCCAGCACCACCGTGTCGTCCAAACCGCAGGCACCGCGTTAACTCGCCGACGCTCGTTTTAGCTTTCAAACTTGCGCGGCCCCCAAATCCGCGAGTTGAGATTCCAACAATTTGTCGTTCCTTGCTTAATGAAAAAAATTAAACCCGAGCTGGTTAGCCGCTCCATGAAAGGGGGAGGCTCTCTTTTATTTGAGCAGTTTATTTGCCGATGCTGCTGCGATGGTAGCAGCGGTGCGTGAGCGCAAATGACAAATGAACTTAACACGTTTGTCCTTATCACACTGTTTTCGAGCAACGCACCTTCTCAACACACAGAGCGCAAAGGCCAGAGAGGTCGAGCGATTGATTGATTTTATGATTATTGAAACAGTTCCTCACCCTGGGCGTCAAGCTTATAATTTCGTGACCCGACTCACTCAGCAGACACACGACCCTTTCCTGGCCTCACGAGTTCCCACCCGATTATGTGCAACCCGCGCGTGGAGAAGCAGCTGTTGCATCGCGCATCGTGCTCACGTCGCCGCTGTGGCTCGCGCAGGCGTGTGTCCGCCACGCGGGGTCATCCTGCACGGCTCCCCCGGGACCGGCAAGACGATGATCGCCCGGGCCGTGGCGCACGAGACGCACGCTCATTTCTACCTCGTCAATGGACCCGAAATCTTCAATCGGTACGAACGTGCGCTCCATGTTTATGGACGTTCTCCCACGCCGACTGGCGCCCATGAGACCAGCGAGCCCCTGCATAAACGCGCACAAGACTGTGGCGTATTTCGTCGATTGATCGAACTTAACCACGTTCAGAAATGCCTTGCTGTTACAGCCCCTAGTGCGGCACAATGTGGTGTGGCGCGTGCGGTGTGCAATCTCACAATTTCTCTCAACAGGTTTTATGGAGAGAGCGAGGCCCGACTGAGGAAGGTGTTTCAGGAGGCTTCCTTGAAGTATGTGGAGCGTGCGTCTCCCCGCGTCGCCCTGCGCACACACACACGGAACCGGCGAACTTCCGCGATGCCACGAGTGTTCGTCCCGTGCTGCGCAAGCTTATGAGCCCGTGCGGCCCCTTTCACTGACAGCCCCCCGCATGTGATTGACGTTTTCTGCGGCATTTCTCTGTTGTGATACTTTTGACCAAGACAGAGAAAGTAAAACGTAATCGCCACAGTAGGGGGACCTGATTAACCTGCGTAGGTTTGCGGTTAACGTTTAGCCGAATTCATCTTTTCCACGTTGCGAGTTAGTCTGCTGTGTTGGCGGCTGCGATAAGATGAAGGCTGAGCTGGGTGTTGTTGCTGCTCGTTGCTGCGCTGCTGTGTTGCTGCTGCTGCTGTGTTGCTACTGCTGCTCTGCGTTGTTGCTGCTGCTGCGCTGCCACGTTGTTGCGGCGTTATTGCTGCTGCACTGTCCCGTTGTTGCGCCGTTGCTGCGTTGTTGCTGCATTGCTGTTGTGTTTTTGCTGCTGCGCTGTCGCGTTGTTGCTCCGTTGCTGCGTTTTTGCTGCTGGATTGTTGCTGCATTGCTGCTGCTGCGCTGTGTGGTGCAGCCCCCCAGCTCTGGTGTTCATCGACGAGCTGGACGCGCTGTGCCCCGCCCGCGGCGATGGTGGCGGAGGAGGGGACGACGTGGGGAGACGCGTCGTGGCCACGTTGCTCACCCTCATGGATGGACTCGGCTCGGTGAGGAATTTGTTCAACTTGCTGTGTTGACTCTGCGTTAAAACACTGTTAGATGTAGGGAGGAAGGAGGCACACGATCTTATTATTTAAGTTTATTACTTAAATTCTGTACGATGCCACTGATTATTTTGTGTTGTTAAAAGAGTTTAGCGATGGGCGTATGCCAGGTCACTAGTACTGCTTCAAGCAAGCCTGACCCTGCTGATGAGACACTGACCGTCCACACCGCTCCAGAGTTGGTTATGTTGAAGCGATGCTGCTGAATTTACACGCTCCCAGAAATCTGTGTGGTTGATGGTATGTGTAAAATGTAGTTATTTTTGTACAATCCCTCATCAACCAGCGGGTTAGGGTCCTGGAAAGGGCCACAGTAGGAAAATCCGTGGTTGTAAAAGGGGCTCAGCCCATCCTCCCTCTCTTCCTCCGGGTCATGGATGACAGATGAATGTGCAGGTGTACGCGTACGTCATTGGAATAGAATCGTAAGAAAACATGAAATAAAATAATTCCCATAAGGCCATGCGGGAGGGCATGTGGCACAGACACGGAGACACATAGACAGACACACAAGCAGAGAGAGACAACACAGAGACACAGAGAGAGAGAAAACAAACTTAAATCCTCCCCGTAGGGGTGGTTCAAACTTAATTTAGAGCTTTCGTGACTGCAGGAATTATTATTTGGTTCTTTCGGTAAAGTCACGTAGAAAGAAAAATAAAATAAATAAAGGCATACAAGCAGAGAGAGACAACACAGAGAAACAACACCTCTGTGTCGAGGGCTTAAATAGAGAGAGATGGGGGCAGAGAGAGGGGGGGGGTAGAGAAATTAGCATGTCAATGAGAGAGTTGTGTGGAAATCCACCCCGTAGCGCCGGGGAGAGAAAGAGCTAATGGACCTATGCAAGCCTTTTATAGGTCTATTTGTCTCTGTGTGTCTATGTGTGTGTCTTTCTCTGCGTTGTCTCTCTTTGTTTGTGTGTCTGTCTGTGTGTCTCCGTGTCTGTGTTTTGTCTCTCTCTCAAATTTAGCAATCTTTGGAACAATGTAATCAACCAGGTGGGTGTTGACTGTTGTGTTAGCCTACTCTGTGTTGTGTTGCATTGTATTTCTAAGTTGACTAGGTTTGTTTTCTCATTAATTCTTACCTGATGACAGTTGATTGTGTTGCAATAGAAACGTTGTATTCTATTATTTAATTTATTTTCTTTCTACGTGGCTTTACCAAAAGAACCAAAGAGTAGTTCCTGCAGTCACTAAAGCTTCAAATCAAGTTTGTGTATTCATCATTAGCCATGCTGGATGAAGGCCATCCAAAGCTGCTGCCACCTCTCACGATTTTGTGATGTAACAATCCATCCAGCACCTGCACCTCATTTAAAATTGGTCCATCTCCTCGGCGGCCGTTTTCTCGAAACTCGTCCATTCCTTGGCCGTCGCCGCTCCATCGTTATTATTATTCTGGACCGTCGTCGTCGTCGTCCCACCGTCCCTTCTGGCGACGTTGGCCTCAACGAGCCCAGCGGGACTCCTCTTTGCCGTGCGTCGCTGCGCAAATTTCTCGGGTGCTTTAAACGAACGTTCCCGCGCGTCGCGAAGGAGCGCAGCCGTGGGCAGCTGCTCGTACTGGCCGCCACCAACCGCCTCCATGCCATCGACCCAGCTTTGCGCCGCCCGGGACGCTTCGACCGTGAGCTGGAGGTGCCGCCGCCCGACGCCACGGGCCGCCGGGCCATCTTGGAACGGCTGCTGGGGCGGACGGGGCTGCCGCATGTGGTGACGGGCCCGGAGGTTGCGGCACTGGCGCGCGCCACTCACGCCTACACCGGTGCCGACCTGACGGCGCTACTCAAGGAAGGAGGTGGGGGCGCATGCACCAGCACCGTGCGGAGAGAGAGAGCGAGCGTTGGGGCGCACATTGACGAGTGTAGGCTCCCCAAAAGGCTCACGAGCGGCCGCCAACAAAAAAGTGCCGTCAAATTTGTAAAGCGATAAATAGGGTGCAACGCGTTTCTTGAATGGAGCAACGTTGTGATAATCATAAGGGTTTGGCGGGTGGGGGGAAGAGACGATGGGAGGGAATTCCAAGGTGGAGAAGTGCGAGGGAAGAACGGAATGAGAACTCGCTGTGACCTGCAGTGTGGTGAGTGGGTGAGTGACTTCTGAGCTGCAGTGTGGTGAGTGGGTGAGCGAGTGAATGAGTTGTTGTAAACTGCAGTGTGGTGACAAGGTGAGTAAGTGTGTTGTTGTGACCTGTAGTGTGGTGGTTGTATACCACCATGTGGACGAGACGAAACAGTCTGGTGTGCCATTCAACACTTGGTTGAAATGTTGACCTTGCAATATTTGGTGAAGGTGGTCGTACATTTGCATTTACGCTGCACGATTTTCAGTAAATTTGATCAACATTCGCTTTGCTCGTGACAAGGTATTGTCTTTTAATGTATTCAGTTACTCGGTTAGGTTCACTGTCCACAGTGAAGGCATTGCTCTGCCCTTCACTCGTAACCCCTGTGAGCAATGATTATTTACATGCACACACGTGAACACAACTACAGCGCGTGTATGTGTGTGTCATTCTCTAGACTCGATCTCTCTAAAATTGTGCTGTCAAGTGTCTGGCTGTTTTAATGGTGGTGAGATGTTAACTACCTCGCCTCGTCTACAGGAGGTCGTGGCTTCGCCTGCTTATCTGGAGTTTGCATGTTCTCTCTCCCCGTGGTCCCATGGATTTTTCTCCGGGTCGTCCGGTTTTTACCCTCCACATTTAGAAACGTGCTTAAACAGTATTTGGCTGCAATACATTACCACGTGATGATGAGCCATTTCGTCGAGCTATCATTTGTGATGGCCAGGTCACTTCTGTAAAAGAGCCACATAGCTCAGTGGGGCCTTACCTGATAAAAGAAACAAACATTGGTCTGGTTTTTGACTGCGGCACGGAGTTTCCCCCATCGTCTGCCGATCTCTGCACCTGGGCAGTGATGTTGATGCCCATTGCCGTGCCACGAATATAAATAAAATCCATCCCATCAGCCACACGGCCCTGACTGTGTGTGCAACATTTCAGCAGCATTGGTTCAACACAAGTGTAGTGAGTCACACTGAGTCGCAGACGTTATCTTAGGAGCAACACTATTTATTTACACAACGGTACGTAACATAACACAATCTACACTCGAGTCTCGAATGCCAATCTCACCACGCTACGGCAGAACTAGACGCAGTTCGCTATCCCGGCCCAGACCACGAGCTGGGTCCCGGACCGCGTGGCTAGAGGCTTCTTCTCCCTGACGTGAATCTTCTTGACACCAGCACACGAAGAACCCTGAGCTCCTCACGGGGGCCCCCGTTATATCCCCCGTGCTGGGGCTGGCTCCGCCTTTCGCCCCGCCCACATTCCAGGCCTCTCGAGCTCCTTCTGGAAGGTTCCCGAGAGCTCCTTTGGACCTCGTGACCACCCAGCAGCCCCCGTCCACCGGTGGCCCCCCTCCAATATCATCCGGTCACGTGTCGGCAGGTCAACCAGCGTATCATGCCCCAACGTAACCCTGGCTGACTGACGCTCCCTCACCGGGAGCCTGCACCGCACACTGCTCGCGGTGCCTCCGCGCTAACCAGCGGTCACCCAAGCCCCGCTAGGGCTGGTACTGCATCCCGTAACCCGGGCTGCCCATAATGACAACACATTTCCTGCCGTGGCTTCGTAAGCTCCGGTACCACACAGTGACAAGCACGGTCACAAGCGTGCTGGAGAACTGCCAGATATTTTATAGGCAAGGGCCCTTTCTGTTGGATGTTGTGTCCTAGTTTTAGCTGAACTTTATAATACACAACACAGGAAATAGTTGTGTTGCTGCGCACAATAGAAGTAGTAATCTATCCGCATTGCAAATCCAATGGCAGGCAAGAACAAGGCTGAGAACACGGACAGTTTCTGACTTGGTTCTAAATGACACGATCACCAATCTTTAGGGAGGCAACCTGATTATGGGTAGCACCACCTGAATGATTGTATTGAGATTACGAGCACCATCATGTAATATGGAGCATTGAAGGTGTGGGGGGGGGGTGAAAAATAAAGAAGAGGCCACATTATCTGACACGATCACTTCGAGCACGCCGAAGAAAATGTGAGATCGGAAAGTGAGTGAAGGTGTTGAGCCAAACGGAGACTGCACACAACTCTGTAGAACCGTGAAGGAAAGAGAGAAATTACGGAACTAAAGACGAACGTGATTGGGAAGGCGTGACAATGGAATGGGAGCATGAACATGGTAGCAAGAAAGTCGACGATTGGGAACATCTCAAACGGTCACCCCAGATGAGCAAGGATGGCCCACCGGTGCGTGATGAATCGGCATCGTGAACCTACAGGAGGGTGGCTTCTATTCGGAGCGTTGAAAACAAAAACATTGGAATGAGGCACCCTAGTTGACGCATTTGTGTACGTGGTGGGTGTGTGTTTTGTGTGTGCGCTTGTGTGACCGCACGTTCGTGTAGATGTTAGCGCGGCGCGCTACCAACCCGACAACCCTAGTTCGATTCCTGCTCATGTCCAACACCAGTGACGATCATCACAACCGGTCCTGGGAGACAAAGGCGGTCGGGCGTGGTGTTCGCCACCCATCCTCTCATGTGCCATGCCAGCCTTTATCGGTGCTCGCTAACAGCACTTGCCCCAACAGTTTGTGAAGGCTATATGGGGGATCTTTGTTCTTTGTTTTGCGGTGTGTGTGGTGTGTGTGGCCGTGCCTTCAGGGATGCAGGCACTGCGGCGCGCCCGGCGTCACGAGAGTGACCCGAGTGACGCTTCGCTCTGCGCCACGGCGATGTTAACCACAGGCGACCTGTGGAGAGCACTCAAGGATGTGCGGCCGAGTGCCATGAGAGAAGTGACCGTCGACGTCCCCGCCGTGAGTTGTGTTTTGTCCCCACGTGCATTTGCCTCGCGATGCGTCGCCCTCATTGGCCCGCTTCCCTCGCGTTTCGAGGCTGCTGCCGACATGGTTCCGATTCGTTCTCTCTTCCCTGCTCTCACTCCGGTCTACCCGACCGACTTTATTCCCATCCACACTTTTCCACCACCATAACCAAGCAGCATCGTCTTGAACTTTCACTCACCCGCTCGCCACACTGTAGGTCACAACGCAAATCAATTCCCCCCAGACAATCATGCTGTGCCAATGTGACACCATGTAAATCAAACTTGCGTGTTATTTCACATCTGCCTCGAATCCCAATTGTTCAACCGACAGGTACAATGGGGAGACATCGGTGGGCTGGAAGATGTGAAGACGAGACTCAGGCAGGCCATAGAGTGGCCTCTGGCCCACCCCGAGGCCTTCATGCGGTTGGGCGTTACGCCTCCCCGTGGCCTGCTGCTCTATGGACCGCCCGGCTGCTCGAAAACGATGATCGCCAGGGCCTTGGCGACAGAGAGCCACCTCAACTTCATCTCAATTAAGGTGCGTGGCTCTGCGTCCGCGTGTAAAGCTTGTCACGCCTGAGGAGCGTCGGTCAATCACACTTCGCCCTGCGAGTCTGCGTCGTTTGGTGGATGGGAGCTATCATGCAAAGCAGAAGAAGAGGAGGAGTCTCGGCCAGGGAAAGTCACAGGAACCTCGGGCGATATTTTTCCTGCAATCGGATCGGAGTTAATAAAGGCATGGACGCAAATGGAGAAATGGTTTGAACCATGACAGATTCGTCGATGGCATGGGTAATTTTAGAACTAACAACAGGTGGAAATTGAGCAATTCAACTATCGAGTCTCTGAACAAACTTGGTCGGGCACAGCTGGGCTCAAGATGAATAAGAGCAGAACAAAAGTTACGCGCAAGGGGTTCAATGGACAACGGGGAATCGGCGTGGGAGGGACACTAAAACTATAAGCGACTAAAACTATGTTTTATTTTACCAGGTAAGGACCACTGAGCTGTGTAGCTCTTTTGTCAGAAGCAACCTGGCCACAAATGATAACTCAACCAAGTGGCTTATCGTTTAGAGCAACCAAATACTCAAAAATCATGTTGATTCAAAATATTGAAGGAAAAACTGGAAGACCCGGATAAAATCCACGCGACCAAGGGGAACGAAGCGTCGGGATCGTGGGTCGGGATCGAACCCACGACCTTCTGTATACCAAGCGAGGTAGTTGATATGACTGGAATGCCCATCAGAATGCGTACATCTGTGGTAATCTGTGAAAGGGGGATTGCGTTTGTAACAATGAAATGAAGAGGTGAATGAGTGGGAGACATGGCTGTGTTTTGGAGAAGTTATTACTTTGTTTCGCATCGCTGTTGACTTGCTCACGTTTATCTCAAGTCGACGGATGCCTTTCTACGTTGAAAAATTAACACATAGTACTGTCTTCTTGGTTCTTTCGGTAAAGTCTACGTGACTTTACCGAAAGAACCAATAAGATGAATCCCTGCAGTCACGAAAGCTTTAAATCGAAACATAGTACTGTACGTCCATTAACTGTGATTTTCCTTTGCAGGGTGCAGAGCTGCTCAGCAAATGGGTGGGAGAGTCAGAAAGAGCAGTCAGAGAGGTAATGCTACATTATTTTGTGAGTTCACTGATAAATAACTTATCAGTGGAGATATTTATACCTCTAAAAATCATTGCATCCGATTGTTTACATTTTTGATATTGCTTAATTAATTTTCACGTGTTAATGTATGTTTATAACTGTTTTTCCGATGTCTAATTCGCATCGCTTCGCTCAGGGATCTTGACCAGTGTAGACCCACTCTGATATTCTCGCTTCGGCCTAGGCTGCTGCATTCGCATCTCTCGCGTGTCTCCGCATGGCCACCGCCTTCGCACGGAGCCCTGGGACCCGCCCCGCACCCTCCCCCCCCCNGTGCCAGCTGCCCATTTTAATTTAATCGCAGGAGACCGTTGCCACGGGGCTCCCTGTCGAACAAAACTACGCACTCTGAGCAACGCTGCCCGTCGTCTACCCGTATTCGCCCGGAGTGTTTCACCGTCACATTTGCATCGTCGTGCCCCCCCCCCCCCCCCCTTGTGTGCTGCTGCTACTCCAGGTGTTCCGCAAAGCACGTGCTGCGGCTCCCAGCATTCTCTTCTTTGACGAGATAGACGCGTTGGCCGGACATCGGGGAAGGTCAGACAACGTTCTGTACGACTTGATTTACACAAATACCTCTCCCCTCTTTTTACGTTTTTTTGCTAAATGCTTGAGACACTTTATTGACACCGCTGCCTGATTTTGTGTCGCCTCAAGCCCAGTCAGTCACGTCGCTGACAGAATTCGGTATTCGTCGTTGCACCTCTCGACATACGCCGCGGTATTGGCACACAGCAGTAAACCGACGTGACATCTGCTCCGTTAACATTGTTGGTGAATGTTCTCCATGCGCGGAGAGTTCAACAAAGAGCACTTCTCCAAGTGTGCCTGCAAGCTCCGTTTATTGAATTCCCACTGGTGAACGGCTTGTGTGTATTATCACTTTGCATTGAATATAAATATTAAATGGCACCGACTACTCCAGCGAACCTGAAAGGAAGGAGGGTGACCTCGTAGCAGCACCTTGTTCTGTGTCGTGTTTGCATCTCGCAGCTCTGCGGGCAGCTCGGGCGTCTCCGACCGGGTCCTGGCTCAGATGCTCACGGAGATGGACGGCATCCAGCCGCTGAACGACGTCGTCGTCATCGCGGCCACCAACCGTCCGGACGCAATCGACCAGGTATCGCCACCACTGCCACCGTGGCTTGCTAGGGTTAGATGATCATTCGTTGTCGGAAACAGAAAGAGTGTACAGTAGACTCTTGATTATCCGCATGCGATGTATCCGATTTGCGGATTAACCGGGCACCTGAGATTTTGACAAATTAATAACTCGTGGATTTTCCCTTAAGCCCAAAGTAATTATCTAAAATCAGTTGTACATTGTTATTCTTGGAAATGTTTATTACAAGTCACGTGCTTAAACCGAACAATATTTGCTCTGGTTAATCCGAAATCCACGCGATGGCCTCTACAGTACAGTAGTTGCAGATCTTTACAACGGAGGGTGGAGTTTGATTTTGATTGCCTTGGCTCTGCTGTATACTTAGTGGCCTGAATCTTCTGCACAGGAGCAGGAAAGTGTTATCACTGACCACACGCATCGATCGGTCGATCGTATTGGTTCTGAATTTTCTTAATAACAATGTATATCTATATTGTGGTTTTTGGAGAGATCAGCGGAAAATGGATATTATTTTTTAATTATCCGCGGTTTTGAATTATCCGTGGCGGTCTTGCCTGTCATTAGCGTGGATAATCGAGAATCTACGTTATGTTAATCAGCAGGAAAATACCAATACCACTTTGCAGGTTCCGCGTGTGTCCTGCGCATCTCTTCTGCTGAGTTTTTGGGGTCGTGCTGCCACGCGTTTGTTTCAATGCGACGGCCCGACGTTTCGTCGTGGTGCCGAACGGTCGCCACCAGGGTCGTGCTGCCCTTGCCCCTCTTAGGCGCTGTTGCGTCCAGGACGGATCGACCGCATCTTGTACGTGCCACTGCCGGACTTCACCGCGCGAGCGGAGATCCTGCGTCTCAGGCTGAGAGGGGTTCCGCTGGCACCCGACGTGTGCGTGGATGCACTGGCAAGAGACACGCATGGCTACTCCGGAGCTGAGGTAACGTTTCGCGTTGTTATCGTTTAATGTAACAACTCTAAAACCTTTAATACGTAATAAATATCAATCCTTTGCATTTATATAATAACTAGCCAGAAGTAACCGGCATTGCCCGAGGGGGGAAATATATTTAAAAACTTATCTTAAAAACATAACATATACATACACAAGTACCAAGCTATTGTGAAAGCCCGGCCGTTCCGCTTGTCTGGCCATTTGTCCGTCAACAAAATTATAAGAGGCTTGAAAAAGTCCTGAATCAAAAAGTAATAGAAAGTGGCGGGTTTGTGCGTCACGGCCCCTTACCTACCACGCACCCTGCACCCCGTCCGGGGTGTCAAGATGTTCAAACATTGTTTGCATGTTTTTCCACAAGTATGCGTAGTTAATGAAGACTCGCAGACGTGATGCCTTGCAAAAGGTATATGTTTGGTGTTTAAACATCTTAATACCTCCTGTTTTGTTGCCAGAAAGGGTAAAAACCTTTTCTTATTTTTCATCACAATCGTACGTCTTAAACCGAACTTATCAGTTGTATAAACGCAACATCTAATCAGGGTTGCCACCTTTCCTGGTTTTTCCAGGTTAGTCCTCCTGTTGAGTCAGCGAGCCATTTGAGGAAATCTTCGTCTTCCCCATGACAGGACAAGTCCCTTTTTGTCATTGGCGCAATCGCGCTCTCCATTGACGATGTGCGTTGTTTACTGATCGTTGTTGTGCACTTGACAGTTGGTGTGCGTATGCCGAGAAGCTGCGATGTTGGCACTCTCTGAGGATATGTCAGCAACGAGCATCGCGGTCAGACACTTCCACGGGGCTGTCAGCATCGTGACGCCTCGCATCTCGACGGACATGTTGCAGTACTACCGCGACTATCAGCAGCGCAGCGGCCTCCATCCACTCTGATACTGCCGCGGTGGTGAGATGTTAACTACCTCGCCTGGTATGCAGGTCGTGGGTTCAATCCCGGCCCTGACGCCTGCTGTATATTTGGAGTTTGAATATTCTCCCCGTGGTCACGTGGATTTTTCTCCAGGTCCTTCGGTTTTTTCCTCCACATTTAGAAACATACTTTTATAGTATTTGGCTGCTGAAAATTTCCACATGATGATAAGCCACTTCAATGAGCTATCATTTGTGGCCAGGTAAACTTCTGACAATGAGCTATATAGCTCAGTGGGGCCTTTCCTGGTAAAATAAAAAATTGGTTCGTTTTAAGTGCTGCACAAATCCCCTGAGTCCGTCTGCACACGTTGATGGACAACCTTGGAGACTGGAAGGACGGAGCGTTTTGTACAATTTGTTCGGTTCACAAATAACTGTACGTGGTATGTTTTTTATTGTTTCGAGCGTGAAGGCAACTTGGGTACGCAAATATGATCCGAGTTCAATTCTACCGTAGCAAACGTGGGTGAAGGACATCCGGAGAGAATGTATTCTGAATGGACAGATGGGTGATGTGTGTTGTGGTTGTTTATAATCATGAAATAAAAGACGAAACTGCTAAATCGCCATTTCGCTCGCCAAGTTATTTTAAAGTGTACTGCTGCCCAGACTTGGAAAAGCCAAATGCAAATGAAAAATGTAATTTGGGCAGAAACCTACAGCGACTCCTACAGTTTCCCTATACAGTCGTCCCTCGGTTAACAGTGCCATGGTTAACGTTATTTCGGTGAACGTTTCGCCTCCCATAGGACCCCATGGTTTCGACTCACGTTAACATTTTGACGAGCGGTACGTTCACGCTATGCACGCGGGTGCCAATTTCGGCCAATCCGAGCGCTCGTAAGTGGGCTGAGCCATGCCCTCAGCCAATCGACACCTTCAGAGCGGTTCGACCGGGGCTTTGTTTACATATATACTTTGTTTTGGCAGTGGGAACAGCTCTTGCAAAATCAGTGATTTTTACTAATTTTAAACTTATAAATGAATTCGATTAAGTGATTTTGGTTAACAGTATTTCTTGTGTAACGGATTAAAAACGTTAACCGCGGGACTACTGTACTGCTATGCCCTCTGGTGATGCAGTCCTTATTACATGTGTCCAGCAGAGGGCACACGTGGAACTGATGCCCAACAATTGTGGAGAATATAACAGCACACATTACGCCTCCACGTATCTATCTGCCCTTCCGCATTACAAATGCAAGGAATGGTGTTGGATACCAAAGCTGTCAATATGGTGACCACTCGGAGACGCGTAGGCTGCTAACAGCGAGAACAGAGGCCCCCCGAGGGACTCGGCATGGAGAGGCTTGGCTCCCGTGGATGGAGACCTCCCACTCTTGCTGAGGAAACTCCTACCGAAAAGGCAGGGTGTAATTTACTGTAGGGCCCGGACAATTGATACAAAAGTCAGATTCCTGGGGCTAAGGCTCGTCTCCTCTTATTCCAGACGGGATTTTTACGCAAGAGAAATCGCGTAAGTTGCGTGGCAAAGTAGAGGCAGCGACGCCACCCTTAAGTCCACTATTCCGTCTACACGCACGCTCTCACAAACAAACAGATACACAGCCACATACAAACGAGACACCCAAACAATTGCATACAAATACTCTCCCGCACGCGCGCGCACACGACACGCGCAGTGTCATGAATAGACAAATAACAGAGTGTCCTGAGCAATCGATCATCCCCGTTCATGGCGGGTCTGTACGTGCGACCCGAGTGGTTGACTATCCAGACGGACAGCAGAAGAGTGGCCCGCCGTAGTGTTAGACGTCTACCATATTCGACAAGAGAGCTTCTCTTGCTCAAAGACATGGGAAGGCTGAAGGCTCGAGTCCACCCTGACAGAAAACTTGATTTGGGGGGGCACCCCTTAGGCGGTGGGTAGACTGTTACATGCGTTCCCCTGCAATTAAGCCGACTCCAGATTGTGCTGGTGGTTGCCCTTCCTGTGTATTTAGTTGGTGGGGTCGAGGGGGGGACTCAGATGCCGGCCAATTCTGTGCCCCCATACCAATGCCCAGATTTTTGCAGCTTTCACACTCGCGGAGCAGCCCAAAAAATAAAATAATGTTTAGGCTCGGGGAGCTGGAATGTCAGAACATTGTTCCTGGATTGATAGATAATCTGCAAGGAATTGAAAATGTCCGTTAAACGGCGGCGTATGACCGAGAGCTTACGAACAAGTTCGACATCAACGTCGCAGCTCTCCAGGAAACAAGACTGGCTCACACGGGATCGTTCCACATTCCGTTGGCACGGCACAAGTGCTGACAAAACTCCACGAACGCGGTATTGGCTTTGTTAGAAATATACTGCTGAAAAAACACAGAAACCAATCGCAACATCAGAGTCATTCATTGTCATTCCTTGTATCAACGACTGGGAGGCCTTGCTACGTCATCAGTGCCGACACTCCAACCTTGACCTTGGCATCCTATTTTCAGTTCATCGAGTCGTGTACCAACAACATGGAAAGGAGTCTGTGTCGGTTGTTGGATGGGAGCTATCGTGCAAAGTGGAAGAGGAGAAGTCGCTGCCAGGGAAAGTCGCAGAAACCTGGAACGATATTTTTCCCGCAATCGGACCAGAGTTCATAAAGACACGAACGCAAATGGAGAAATGGGTTGAACCATGTCAGATTTGTCGATGACACGGGTCATTATAACTAACAACCGATGGAAATGGAGAAATTAAATTATTAAGTCGCTGAACAAACAGGGGTCGGGCACAGCTGGGCTCAAGATGAATGAGAGCAGAACGCAAGTTATGCGCAAGGGTTCCATGGACAACGGGGAATTGCCAACCCCTGACTGGAAGTCCAGTTCACCATGGAGGTCCAGTTTACCATGGGAGTCCAGTTCACCATGGAGGTCCAGTTCACCATGGGAGTCCAGTTCACCATGGGAATCCAGTTCACCATGGAGGTCCAGTTTACCATGGGAGTCCAGTTCACCATGGGAATCCAGTTCACCATGGAGGTCCAGTTCACCATGGAAGTCCAGTTTACCATGGGAGTCCAGTTCACCATGGGAATCCAGTTCACCATGGAGGTCCAGTTTACCATGGGAGTCCAGTTCACCATGGGAATCCAGTTCACCATGGAGGTCCAGTTCACCATGGAAGTCCAGTTTACCATGGGAGTCCAGTTCACCATGGGAATCCAGTTCACCATGGAGGTCCAGTTTACCATGGGAGTCCAGTTCACCATGGGAATCCAGTTCACCATGGAGGTCCAGTTCACCATGGAAGTCCTGTTCCCCATGGGTGTCCAGTTCACCATGGAAGCTGAATTAAGATTGTGTAGGCCTGGGCTACAGGTACTGTGAGGCCCCAGTAATATTTTCAAAAGGAAACAAAGAGAAAAATAAAATGTTTTTTACAAGGCTAACAAATAAAATTAAAACATTTGCTTTGCGTAATTTCTTGGAATTTTTTTTCCAAACATCAGTAAATTGTAAGTTATTGAGAACATCGTTTCAATTGCCCTGTGTACATTCTTTATGTTTAATCTAGGAGAAACTCTCTCTCCAGTCGCATTAGTTATCATTAAACACAAGTAAATCCGTGGTGCTATTTCAACATTAGGGAATGAAGAAGTAATCATTGTTTACTACAAGGGTGTAAATATTAGAAGCTTGTAGTGTTTCATGCTTGTGCTGAATTCATCAAATTGCCAACAAAGTTCCCGAAGTTCAGAATTTCTTGCACAAATTCAGGCTCGATGTCATCCGGTAAACTTCTGAAACTTGGCTGCTGCTGTTGAAATGTCTTCATCATTCATTACTGGAAATTCGACCAGAAACCCCAATCAATGAACATTTTACATGCTTCAATGCGATGAGAAAGAGCCGAGTATAACTTGTCTATGATGGATAGACGTATTTCCACCTTAAACTTCTGTCTTCCTCGCAAAGCAACATCTTCAGCATTACCATCATCGATTCATTTATTTTCCAATGCTCTCGTTTTTGTTCGTTACAGTATTCTGTATTTTGAAGTGGTTTGCTGACTTGATTGGACCTGAGTAGAAGTTTGACAGCCCAGAAGTCTGCCAAGTAACTGTTTCCAACTTTGATAGCTGCTTGAGTCTAGTGTTTGCTTCATTACGTGATTTCCATCTTCTGAGATTAACTTTAAAGCTTCGTGAAAACAGCTGTAGCCTTTATACAATGCTTTTGTGGCATCGGCCCTTGTAGACCTCTGATGCTCTTTTAACTACCAATGTAGATTCTCTTCCACTTTCAGCTTCAAGGCACTGAGCATCACTGACCAACGGTGAGTGAACCAGAAATAAATTGCAAAGTTTTTTGTATAAGACCAAAGAATAAACTGCCCCAATGTCGCTTTCCACACACATAAACTACCAAATTAAGGGAGTGTGCAGCACATGGAATGTAATGTGCAAGATGATTGATATTCATAATATGTGCTTGAAGCCATCCTGACATGTTTGATTCGTTGCCATAAGACTGTCCTCTTAGATGAGCTACATCAATTTGTTCAAATAATTTCAAGACAATGTTGGTGTAATAAAAGACTCGACGCTTCTCTCTGACTCCGTGTCCTTTATTTGGGTTCTTGTCTTTTCCCTCACGGCACTCTCTTATAGATACTCTGCTTGCAGCCCCGGCTGCTATCACTATTGTAGCCTCCTTCCTCTCCTTGCAGACTCGCTGCTAACTCCGTGTGCAGACCCCCGCTGCCAACTCCGTGTGCAGACCCCCGCTGCCAACTCCGTATGCAGACCCCGCTGCCACCTGCAGCCTCCTCGCTGCTCCGAGTCGGTCACCGTTGGCCGACGGTGCCGAACCTCGCTCCCGTGTACGTGGCGATCTCGCCACTCTCCCCTCTCGCCCTACGTGGCCTACCTCGTTCCTAGTCTCCGTCACTCCCTCTCCTCTTCCGGTTTCTCTCCCTATAGACCTGACCCCTCTCCCCACTGACTTGACGTCACCTCCGGGAGGTCGTTTACGCCCGCATTACATCACCCTCCCCGTAGAGAAAATCCAGCCGACCTCGGCTGAACAACAACTTAACAAGTAATGCGAGCGTAAAAGACCAATACATTAAAGGACACGAAGCATACAACAACAATATAACAAGAACACAACACAAGTTAACGAAATGTGAGGGATTTCGAGCGAGTACGGGTAGCCGGGCCGTCCCGGACGGTCGGCGGCCCTCCGCCGAGCGGAACGTGGCAGGGTTTTAAGGGCGACAGGAGCAAGTTCGTCCGTCGCCATTGGAGGCCTGCCACCGTCCCGGTCCCGTTCAGAGGCGTCCCGTAATCTCGTCCGTGGCGGGGCAGGAAGGGCTGCAGGTCCCGGAGATTCCGCGGCCCTGGTCGCACCCGCGAGCGGAGCGTCCTCCCTCCTGCGGCGTCACGGCCGGCTTGTCTGTGCTGTAGAATCTTTCTTGGGAGCGTCCACTGTGAGGCCTCCTGCTGGGGCGGACCCGGAACGCGGGCCCAGCAGTCCCTGGCATAATGGCCCCGACGCCCGCAGCGGAAGCACTCGATGTCGTTGCGGCGCGCAGCGGGCACCCCGTCCCGACGCGGCCGTATCGCGGCGCAGCCGCGGCCCGGCCCACCCGGCGGCCACGGAGCGGCGGCAGCTGACAGCTCCTGCTGGCTGCTCCCATCCGGCACGTACACGGCCTTTTAGGGTCCCACCCTAAGGCACCCCCTCGACGACAGGACCACCTGTCCACGCCGTAACTTGTTTCCAGCGGCGAAGGTTAAACTGGGCGTCCAGACACTTCGCCGCGGCCCGGGACGTGAGCTTTTCATGACCGCACACCGGCATAGGAATGCCGAGATCCGGGACAACTCCAACATTTTCCCCAGGATGAGAGGTTCCAGCAGGTCAGGCTCCGTCTCCGGGTAAGCGGCCATAGCTAGCTCCAACACCGCGCCCCTATACGCTACCGGTGACTCCTCGGGTGCGCGTTGTCATTGCACAAACCGGCGATGGGCATATCCGGCGGCTCGTACGCGTCCGCCATTTCGTCGAACACCCCTCGCAGAGTCTTCTTCTTCGCGGCTGTTATAGAGCGAAAAAAACGAACGGACTCATCATCGAGAAGGGTCGGAAGAACCTCCAGTGCCTCGGCGTCCGTCCACCTCGCTGAGCGTACCGCTGCCAGAATCTACAGGCGAACGCACTCCAATCCCCGATGGAGAATTCCTTGACAGTTGTTAGGTGACGACTGCGACTCCTTGGCTTGCTCCCTCCAGCCGCTGGCTCCTCCGGTGGCAAATTCAACATGGCGTCGCAACGCGGTGTCGACAAGATGGCGGCTGACCGTCGCGGAGGTCCCAAAATGGCGGCTTCCCGCTCTTCGTCGTGCGCCACGCCCAAGATGGCGTCTTCGTGCGCGTGGCCGATGGCGGCGACATCGAAGACAACCCGGACTCCTGCGGACCACCAACATCTCCTTCCGACGCCGCCCTCGGCATGACAAGCTCACACAACTGAGTAATGACGTTCTTGAGAGTTACAAGTTGGTCCGCCATCTGGTTCCATCTTGAATCCGCGTCCTTTGGAGCAGACGGGTCGCTGACACGGCGACATCTTGGACCCCGGACCCGCACTCGTCCCAGCACGGATCTCTTCCTCTGCCAGAGTCAGGCCGACTTCAGGAGGAAGATCATCGTCGTCGGAAGATGAAGCCGATGCCGGAGACGGAATATTCTTTTTTCTGAGTTGTTTCGCCATGCCGTTTCACTTCTGACTCCAGTGTAATAAATGACTTGGACGCTTCTCTCTGACTCCGTGTCCTTTATTTGGGTTCTTGTCTTTTCCCTCACGGCACTCTCTTATAGATACTCTGCTTGCAGCCCCCGGCTGCTATCACTATTGTAGCCTCCTTCCTCTCCTTGCAGACTCGCTGCTAACTCCGTGTGCAGACCCCCGCTGCCAACTCCGTGTGCAGACCCCCGCTGCCACCTGCAGCCCCGCGCTGCTCCTGCTGCTCCGAGTCGGTCACCGTTGGCCGACGGTGCCGAACCTCGCTCCCCGTGTACGTGGCGATCTCGCCACTCTCCCGCTCTCGCCCTACGTGGCCTACCTCGTTCCTAGTCTCCCGTCACTCCCTCTCCTCTTCCGGTTTCTTTCCCTATAGACCTGACCCTCTCCCCACGTGACTTAACTCCTCCCCTCATGACGTCACCTCCGGGAGGTCGTTTACGCCCGCATTACATTGGCAAGCTTCTCCAGTGTGACCTGCAATGGGAATGAAAGTGAGAAAACGTTCAACAACCTTATTATCTGATATTCCAACAGTGAATAACTAGTCAACTTATTAGTGTGAGATATGTCTAGTGTTGAATCAACACTTAGAGAAAAGTATTTGGCTTCCTTGATTTCTTCTACAATGGTTTTCAATAATTTATTTCCCATAATCTCTGACTTCCTCACATATTGTTGAAAATAGATATTAAGCTTTTCCTCGTCATTGATTGCAATTTTTTGCTATATGAGAACTAAGAAAAGGATCATACTCAGCAATTAATTCAAGTATCCTAAGGTAGTTGCCATTCTGTTGAGAATTAAGTACTTCTGTATCACACGAAAGGCTAATCCACANGATGAGAGAAACTTTCGAGTTGAAACTACTCTTTGCAGTACTTTTGGCCAGTATTCTTTATCCTTTGTGAATTGGATTTCCAATATTGAATCAATTCGTCCAAGTGCTTTTCGTCTAGAAATCCACGTCATCATAGAGGTCTGTTCTCATGTTTTGTATAGGCATGTTTCCAGTCTGAAAATCCACCATCGGAAAACTTGTTTTTTACCTGTGTAGTAAGTATATATGGAGGCTTGACGACAGGATCGGAGGCACACTTATTTATTACACCAACACAGTCATTACAGGTCACTTGGCTACAGGGATTTCTCGACAGCTAACCCTCTAACCTATACCAACTCCTCCACTACGGGACTAGGGAGGCTATCTGTCCCAGCTTGGTTAAGCTGGATCCCGGCTCCCTGAGTCACCAGACCAGCTTCGTCTGGGCTCTCGGGGCCACGCCACCGGCTTGCCCTGGTCGGCCCTTAGAAGGACAGCGAGCCAGGGGAGCTCCGGGGCCTATACTAGCAGGTCTTCGTTCTTCTCTGGTTAAAGCTGAGTCCCGACCTCGAGCCCTCGAGCTCATCACCTTTTATAGGACTCGCCCCGAGGGGGCCCGTGGGGGATACACATGCGGACGTCGGTGCGAGCGCCACCCTTGTGTACGGCCGTAACCCCGCCCTTGTGTTTGTTGGCCATCCGTGGCCATGCATAATCACACCTCAACATTCGTAGCCATGCGCAATTACACCTCTACATCACCCCCCCTGTACAGCTCGCAGCCGTCCCCGGCTGCAAAAAAAATCAGAATAAAGGTGCATCCCTCACGAAAACCCCGTGTGTGTGCCTCGCGTAATTTTTTTTTTTCTTTAACAAGAACAAGAAAACCCAATAAGAACAACAAGAGGAAGAGAGAGAGAGAAAAAAAATAACCCGACGCACCCTCCCGGATAAATACCCCAAACCAACATATATATACACTCCGGACGCCACCTTTCCCATTGTCCGCAAGGCCCCCAACGGCCGACCTCACAACACCCCTTCCCTTTTGTCCGCAAGGCCCCCAACGGCCGACCTCACAAAAGTCTGCGCGTTTTGGCGCGCGTTCTCGCGCGGGCCCGTCACAAGGGCCCGTCCCGGCACGCTCAGTGACGGTTGTAGACGGTCCGGGTGCAAGAGGGTCAGGCGTCGCTGCCGAGTGACCCCGACCCCTCCGGAGGGTTGGTGGCGTGGGCCCGTCACTCCTGTTTCACCTGGGGACGGAACAGTTGGCGTCAGGTTAGGCGAGTGCAGCGACGACGGGAGTCGGCGACACCCTCACACGTTTGGCCATGCGTGTGTGTGTGTGAACCACGGGGCGGCGTGACGAATGGTTTTAACCTTGAGGGTGCACATACCACCGGCGCCTCCCCATTTGACGCGAACACATTGCGGCCGCAAAACCTGCACGACCTCCACTGGCCCCCGCCACGGCCGTACCAATTTCGACGAGGTTGCCAGCGGCACCTGAGGACAGTGCAACCACGCCCTGTCCCCTGGTTTCCATTTGACCACCTGCACCCGCCCCAACCGAAGCCTCTCGTTCGCCTTCTGGCGGAGTTCAGAATTTTGCACGGCCGCTTCCCGCGCCTCAGACAATTGAGCGATGTTAAATTTAACGTGTTCGGACAAATTAGACTTCGCCTGGAGCGCCGAGAGCTTCAGCTGGGTCGCCACAGGGGGTTAACTTCGCGCCCATACATTAAAAGAAAGGGGAAAATCCGGTGGCCGCATGGGGAGCCATTCTGTAGGCCTGCAACACACCGGCTATGCGGAGGTCCCAATCTGTCTGGGATACCGACACCTGCTGGACAGCATGGACGTGATGGTCCGATGCAGCCGTTCCACCATCCCGTCAGTTTGTGGGTGATACGGAGAGGTCCGAACCTTCTCCGTACCCAAGAGGTCGCACACCTCACGTCAGTAAGCAGCCGTTCCGGAGCACCCTTGTCGAGGACATAGCCCTGGACAAAGGCCTCCGCGATGGCTGCTGCCGACTGGTTCGCCAGGGGCCAGGCCATAGGCCATCTCGTGAAGTATTCAACCCCCGTTAGTAAATACCTATTGCCCCTGGTGTAGCGGGAAATGGGCCAAGTATGTCCAGAGCGACGAGCTCGTTAACCCTGGAAACTTTTATGGACTGCAGCGGAGGGTTGGACCCCCTAGCAGGTGGCTTCCTCTGCGCGCATTGCGTGCATGACCCCAAGAGATCCCCACGTCCTTTTCCATGCCCGGCCAGAAGAAATCTAGCTGGAGCGTGGCAAAGGTCTTATGAACCCCAAGTGCAGAAGCCGCTCATGAACAGCCCATACCACCTTACCCCTTAAAGCAGCAGGCACCACGAGCCGCTGGCGCCGGGTTTTACCATCCCAGTGCATTAAAAGTCCCTGGAACAACCCCCACGAGTCAACGTTTTCCACCCCCTGGCCAACCCCCCGGCGCGACGGCGCAGAGCGAGGAGGGAGGTGTCCTCCATTTGGAGGCGACCCCATTCCGCGACCGACAACCCAGCAACGAATCCCTCCCTTCTTGCTCGATAGGACCCGAAACCGAAGGCGCATCGGCAGCGGCCACGAGGACCGAATCGGTGGTGACGTTCGGAGACCTACAACGCCCGAACCCAAGAGGCACGCGCACTCCGAAGTGGGTGGCAATCGCGACAGGGCGTCAGCGTTCGTGTGGCGGAGACCCTTACGATATGTGGTGACAAAGTCATAGTCTTGGAGAATCTCCAACCATCGAGACAACTGGCCCGATGGTTGTTGAACCCGCAGGGCGTATTGTAGGGCCGCATGATCTGTACGGACGGTGAACCGCCGACCGTACAGATACGGGTGGTACTGCTGAATGAAATAAACAATCGCCAATAATTCCCGACGGGTAACGCAGTACCGTTTTNCGGCTGGAGACAGTACCCGACTACCGTAAGCCACCACATGCTCTACGCCCCAATGAGCTGGGACAGCACGCCCCGATGCCCGTGTTACTTGCATCTGTATCGAGCAAGAAGGGTTGTGAAAAATCGGGGTAATTCAACGGCGGAGCCCCCACCAAAGCATTCCGGAGGGCGCGAAAAGAAGCCTCCTCCTCCGGCCCCAATGAAACCTGACTCCCTTGGACGTCAAGGCATGCAATGGTTTCGCAATCGTAGCGAAGTCAGCCACAAATCGCCGATAATACGACGCGAACCCAATGAAACTCCTGACCTCTCCCACAGAGGTGGGAGTCGGCCAGGAGCTGACGCATTCCGTTTTGGCGGGATCAGTGGATATCCCCGAGCGCCAACAATGTGACCCAAATATCGCACCGATTCGCGGAGTAAATGGCACTTCTGTGGTTTAAATTTCAAATTGGCAGCCCGCATTTTGAGAAAAACAGCACGCAACCTCTGGAGGTGTTCCTCGAAGGATTTGCTAAAGACGATGACATCGTCTAAGTAAATCAAACACGAATCCCATTGCAAACCTGCCAAGACCAATTCCATTAACCGCTGAAAAGTTGCCGGCGCAGAATGTAAACCCATCGGCAAGCGGTTAAATTGGAAGAGACCTTGCGGTGTCCGAAAAGCAGTCTTAGGTTTTGATTCGTCATCCAGAGGAAGCTGCCAGAATCCAGATAGCAAATCGAGGGTGGAAAAGAATCGCGCCCCGCCAAGGCATCGAGCGACTCATCCATTCGAGGAAGCGGGTACGCATCTGCCACAGAGATTTTGTTCAGACGCCGAAAGTCGACACAAAACCGCAGTGAGCCGTCGTGTTTTTTCACCAAAACGATCGGCGCGCCCCACGGGCTGTTGGAAGGGGAAATGATATCGGCGGCTAGCATGTCATCAACAGCCGATTTGACATGATCCTTTTCGGCGGGACTCAACCGAAAGGGATTTTGGCGGATTGGCGCGCTGTCACCCGTGTCAATATGGTGTCGCAGCAATTTAGTACAACCAATATCAAATTTGTGTTGACTAAAAACGTCAGCAAATTCGCTCAGGAGAACTCGCAGCTGCGCGCGCTGCGAGTCGGACAGGTCCACTGAACCCGCGCAAAGCGCATCCAACCATCCGTCATCACAGTCCGAATGCGGTCGCGACGGAGGATCGGTGGATACGTGACCCACAAGTGGTTCCTCATAGGGCACCGGCGTTGCGTGGGCAAGCACGGTCCCTTGAGGAACCACGGCCGTTCGCGATCCCACATTAAGGACTGCAATGAAGGGGTCCCCATCCCTCGCACCATAGTCTGAGCCGCGAGCAAATCGGGTCCATTGACCCCGGCCCGAGATGGACCCAACAAGACCCCCGATCCGCAACCCTTCAACAAACGGCCGACGCAACCTAAGAGGGACGAGCATCTGGGCCCCCGGAGGCACGCGCACAGTTTTTGTGACGAGCGCCTGCACGGTGGCAACCGCCCGACGCTCCGTGGCGGGGGAAGACAGAAATGTAACGCGTCGGCCCGATGGGAGCTCAATGCACCCTTGGTCAATAAGGATGCGGATGGGCATTTTGGCCAGAAAATCCGTCCCAACAGGCACGGAACGCGAGTGAGGAGGAAACCAAAACAGGCCCGGATAATTTAATGTCCCCAATGCAGATAGTGGCGCGGATTTGGCCAATAATGCCAGAGAGCCCCGTTAGCGGCATAGCACGGCACGTCAACAGGGAGCAAGGGACGACTTTGAACGGGAAGGATGTTATAAATCAAATCAGATATAATGGTCGCCGATGCCCCTGTGTCAATTAAAATCCGCACCTCTACCCCATCAATGTGACCGACCACGACCGATGATCCCGCCGACGCAGCAACGACACGATGGGCGAGCTCCGACCACTGACCCGGTTGGAGCGCTCGCCGCATTCCGAACAATCGCGCGCGACGGACGGGGAATTTGGAGCCCTGTTTAGTTGAGCGCGTGAGTGTGTGTCGGATGTGTGTGTGGGCCAAACGTGTGAGGTGCCGCGACTCGCCGTATTTCTCTGCTGGAGCTTGGAGGAGACGGCGTAGCGTCCTGGCGAGGTGTCGCCCCGCGCTGACGGGGAGCCCGGCATCCTGACGCAACGTGGCCTTGCAGGCCACAGTTGTAGCAGCGTGTGAGCGCCCCGATGTCCTGGGCTGCTCCTGGCGACTCGGTCCATTCCGAGCCTGCGGTGCCGCCGATCTCCATTCCCCTCGCCGCTCCACCCCGCAGACCTCCTCCGATGGAGGGCGGTGGTCGCCATGGCATGGCCGGCCGCCCCTTTGCCGCCTTTCGGCGCAGGGACCGCAAGCCCCCGTGGATGTGGCGCGCGACCAGCAGGGACGACATCTCCGCGTCGTCCTGAGCCAGGACGTTGACGTCCAGCTCGTCAGCGAGTAGCAGCAGCTTCTCAGCCACCATGGCATCCACTCCTTCCTCGTCCATCCTTGGGAAAGCAGCCTTCGCCAGAGCCAGGAGAGCCGTCCGGAAGGCCAGGGGTGACTCGTTGGCGCCCGACTCCGATCGTGGAACAGCTGCCTGCAGTCCGAAGGCGGCCCATAGACGGCTGACAGCAGCTGCAACGCCAGGTGTAGAGTGGCGCGCTTTTCCCTCGGCGCCGAGGTGAGGGTAGCCAGGGCGTCGTTGTCCAGCATCGCTGGCAGCGCGCGTAGAGCCTCGGCGTCCGACCAGTTCGCCATCTCTTGATGAGCGATGAACCGCCTCTTGAAGCCGCCCCAGTCTCCGTCAGCGCCGACAAATTCTTTAAGAGGCGGCAGACGTTGTTGTAAGGCGGCGTCCGTGGCCGCAGAACGCTCTCCGTCGCTCCCCGCCGATGATACAGTGTGGGCGGGCCGTGCACATGGCATCGCCGGTCGCTCCGATGTTGACGCGCCGGCCGGCGTTGATGATGTCACGGCTTGTGCTTGGCGCTCAGCAGACACGTGACGCGGGCCGGCCCCGCCCACCGCTCGTACTGTAGAGATGGCGGGAAATTTGACCGCGAGCCGCGTCGGGGTGGCGGGAAACGCCGGCCCGCGCCGGCTGCCGACGTCGACCCGCGCTGCTCCTCCAGCCCCAGCCGCGTGATCTCTTCCAACGCGGCGGCCGCGGCGTAGAGCAGGTCCGCCAGGCGGGAGTGGGCCAGCCGGAGTCCCTCGGCCGACGCATCCCCTCCTCCTGTCGTAGCGGCGCGGGCGTACTCGGCCCCGGCTGCTCCGATTCGACCCGGCCATCTCTGGTGGTGATTCGGCCGCGGTGTCTTCCATCTCCGACTCCCTGGTACGTGTCGTCCCTCGTGTGTCCATCGTTGGACGTTTTACTTCTGACACCAGATGTAGTAAGTATATATGGAGGCTTGACGACAGGATCGGAGGCACACTTATTTATTACACCAACACAGTCATTACAGGTCACTTGGCTACAGGGATTTCTCGACAGCTAACCCTCTAACCTATACCAACTCCTCCACTACGGGACTAGGGGAGGCTATCTGTCCCAGCTTGGTTAAGCTGGGATCCCGGCTCCCTGAGTCACCAGACCAGCTTCGTCTGGGCTCTCGGGGCCACGCCACCGGCTTGCCCTGGTCGGCCTTAGAAGGACAGCGAGCCAGGGGGAGCTCCGGGGCCTATACTAGCAGGTCTTCGTTCTTCTCTGGTTAAAGCTGAGTCCCGACCTCGAGCCCTCAAGCTCATCACCTTTTATAGGACTCGCCCCGAGGGGGGCCCGTGGGGATACACATGCGGACGTCGGTGCGAGCGCCACCCTTGTGTACGGCCGTAACCCGCCCTTGTGTTTGTTGGCCATCCGTGGCCATGCATAATCACACCTCAACATTCGTAGCCATGCGCAATTACACCTCTACACATGTGTGACTTAAAATATCACTCGCCACGCGTTCTGTTGCTAGGCAAGCGAGCAGAGTACAGTGGGAGCATCTGAGGACACGGTTGTTGTTGTCGTGGCATTAAGGGGGGTCGTTAAGAGACGCGACAGGTGTTAGGGGTGACTGAGGACGCAGGCCGGTGATTGGTCAGGAGGGTGAGTGGCTAATGACCGGCGCCGGCCTGGCGGCAATAACATGGTCACGTGAGGCTGGGGGCCTGGGGGCGAGTAGCAAAGCAGGGGATGAGATCATTGATTGGGACTGATTGGTGCGGGGATAAAGGGCACAGCGTAAGGAGAGACGGGAGTCTTAGTTGGGATTGGAGCTGGAGTGGTTGGTGCCCGGGAGAGAGACAGAGCAGCAGTGAGCAGGAATAGATACGATGGATAGAGAGAGCACAGTGTACGGTAGCAGTGGATAGAGAGAACAGTGTACGGTAGCAGTGGATAGAGAGAATACAGTGTACGGTAGGAACGGGAGACATGAAGTGTTGTTAATGGTGGGTTGTGCATCGGAGCAACGGAGAGATACGGAGTGATGATGAGGAGGAGGTGTGAACTCTACGCGTGAATAAACGAGACGAGAAAGACAACGAGAGTACGAGTCCTACACATGTATACCATCAAAGAGAACGCAAGAAAAGCAATATACATTTCCTGTTGAGGGAGAATACATTAGCTATTCCCTTTTTAATTTTATCTCCAGTTATATGTTTTCTGAATATAAATGAACTAGAACATTTCTTTTCTGATCAGATAATTGTCTTTCGGATAAAGAAAAGTCATCATCATGGTGCTGGCACTCCACGGGACCTTGTTTACACCAAAAGTCACATACCTCCTTTGTTATATTTGAGTTTGTCCACAAACCAATGTTATCTTGATACTCAGATCCCAGGTCATCTTTCTTCTGGTGGACAAGCTCAGCATCAACTCCTACGGCATTGGCATCGTCACAGACAACTTGAACTTCGAGTGCCTCAGTATTTTGCCATCATTGGATGCATTTGTTGTTTGCTGTTCTGCTGCTGCCTTGCGTTTGAACCCAAGATCAAATAAGTTTGGATATTTACTGAGCAGTTCTTCACGCTTCCGCGTCTTCTCTTGGTGTCTTTTTCTTTTGCTTGCTCCACTCTCAGACCACTTCTTCTCCGACATGATTAATATGAAAGGGTAAAACAATTGGAAAAATTGTTAATTTAATAAAAACGCCATGAAATTATATCAGTAGTAGTATTTTGGGGGCTTTCAAGTTTCTTTTTTTCAATGTCAATGCTAAAAGTAGATGTCTGTCTTAGGCCTAGAGCAAATATTTTGCCTACCTTCGCCATATAGGTCGCATGTATATTTTGGGAACAGTTTTTAGAGAAAAAAAGTGCGACTTATACGGTACTTATACTTTGATTCAGCATTCACAAATGAAATAACTTTTCACTTCATCTCTGGAGGTCCTCCAGCTGGCGGAGGCCCCTGGGCTGCAGCTCCTAAAGCCCCACGCCTTGATCCGGCCCAGCGTGGAAATCCAGTTCACCATGGAAGTCCAGTTTACCATGGAAGTCCATTTCACCATGGACGTTCATTTTACCATAAAAATCCTGCTCACCATGGAAGTCTAGTTCACCATGGAAGTTCAGTTTACCATGGCAGTCCAGTTTACCATGGGAGTCCAGTTCATCATGGAAGTCCTGTTTACCATGCAAGTCCAGTTCACCATGGAAGTCCAGTTCACCATGAAAGTCCTGTTCATCATGAAAGTCCAGTTCACCATGGGAGTCCAGTTCACCTTGGGAGTACAGTTCACCATGGAAGTCCAGTTTACCATGGGCAGGGGTGGGAAATCTGCGGCGCTTCAAGTGACTGTCTTCGTGACGCTCTTCACCAAGGACCCCACCGTCTCTCTGAGTGCATTGCGCCTCTTGAAATGTTCATTTTTTGATCGAATTCGAAAAATGTTTTATCTTGTTTTGGTTACCGATCCGATGTCCGAGTTCAGGGAGTCGACACCAGGGATGTAGAGTTTATTTAAACACATGGCATAGACAGTTATAAAAAACACGTTGATAATTAATAATAAAGGTTTTGGGGGTTAAATCGCGTAAGTCTAAATGTGTCGTTAATAAGAAAGACCCTCCCCCCATAGTCGTAACAGACTGTTGCGGCGAGTGCTGTGAGCGTGCTGATGGGACGGCACACGGGAGGGTGGTGGTGGTCAGCACCACGCCGGCCGCCTTTGTCTCCACGGTGGCGATATTTGCGCATCCCACCAGGTATTCATGAGGCCGAGTCGACCTAGGGGAGGCCCAGTACCGATGCAGATACTCGTCACTAGGTTATTGAACGGTACCACAGCTGATCTTTAAAGGTGTGGGGCAGTGCGAGATATTCTTGCGTCTTTCGGTAAAGCCGCATTTTTATTATTTTTTCTATCTACGTGGCTTTACCGTAAGACCCAAGAATATGAATTCCTGCAGTCACGAAAGCTTTAAGATACTTTACTTGGCAATGGTAGCAGCAGCAGCATTGTAAATGTGGCATGTACTTTGTTGCTGCTCTTCAGCCATTCAGCGGCACTGAGCTGGGAACGGACGAGGTTGTATTCACGGGTGGGAGAACCAGTTCGAGAGCGAGCTGTTGATATATAAACATTGGCCACCCCGTGCCTGAAGTCCCAACTGGGTCCCCTTGATGGCGCATGCAGATTGGGTGTAATTGGTGGCGCGACAATTACGGCGGGGGGAGGAGGAGGGGGGTGAGCCCGAGCACAGGCGGGCACACGATGGGCTGGCTGCTGGCTGGCTGCTGGCTGGCTGCTGCCGAGGGCGAGAGGCTGGGAGCTTGACTAGGCACCCGGCGCCCAGGTGGAACGTCGTCCCCGCCTGCGGGGGACGGGGACGCTGCGGAGTGACCCGGGCCCTGTGCGAGGTGTCGGGGGAGAGTTTCCCCCGCGTGCAATCTTTGCCATCTCCTCCTCTCTCTGTTCCTCTTGCTCAATCCACACCCCCCCCCCCCCCATACCGGACCAAACTCCTCCGTCACATTACGCAGTCGCATTCGCTCAAACCTCACTCGTGTGTCCCGAAGCTCACCACGATCCCTTCAATCTCCCACTCATAACCACCACCGCCGCTGCCATTCCCTCTTCGTATTCTCATGCCATGGCTACCACTCACCCCCCATTCATTACATCTGTAATGCGGGCGTAAACGACCTCCCGGATGTGACGTCACGGGGGGAGGAGTTACGTCACGTGGGGGGAGATGTTATAGCGGGGAGACAGGAAGACATCTGGGTCAGTCGGGGGAGTGAAGAGTGGAGAACACGTTGGGTGGTCGCCGTGCCTCAGCCTAGTGGCTGAGGGGCTCATGACGGCGCCAGCCAGCGGGGTGGAAGAGAGAGTTGGGGATAGAGACAGAGAGTGGCGAGATCGCCACAGAGGCCACGCAGGGCTGAGGTTGGAGATGGCGAGATCGCCACAGAGGCCACGCAGGGCTGAGGATGGGGAGTGGCGAGATCGCCACACGCGGTAAGACTCGGCACCGCCAGCCAGCGGTGACCGAGCACGGAGGAACGGGGAGCAGCGGTGGAGCTGCTGTGAGAGCAGCCGGAGGGCTGCACCAGGGACCTGCAGCGGAGCTGCAGGAGCGCGGAAGGCTACGGGAGCGAAGGCAGCTGTGGAGCTGCCAAGCGGGGAGTCTCTGAGAGAGAGCCGTGTGGGAAAAGTATACGAATCCAAATAAAGGACACGGAGACAGACACAGTGGTCGAGTCCTTTATTACACATCCATTCATCATTACCGTCGTCAATTTCGCTTTAAACGAATTCGCGCATCATCAAGGACTCGCGTCTTAAGGCTCGATATAAATGTTAGGATGAGGACCACCGCAGAGGTTACTCCTCCTTGCCGTGCTCCGTCTATTCGGGCTGAGTAAAATTTAAAGGTAACTCGGTCTTGAAGTAACAACATCCTCAGGCGGGTGTCGATCGCCGGCCGCGCAGAGCGACGTGGAGGTCCTCCCGGCGTCTCCAGTTGCTGGCACGACCACAGCTACGAATTCTCTAAACACTCCCACTAGGGGGGGGTGAGGGGGTGAGGTGAGGGGGGTCAGAGGGGTGAGGTGAGGGGGGTGTGGTGAGGGGGTGAGGTGAGGGGGGTGAGGTTAGGGGGGGGAGGGGGNTGTGGGGGGTGTNGGGGGGGGTGAGTGAGGGGNGGGTGAGGGGGNGGGTGGGGGGGGAGGTTAGGGGGTGAGGTGAGGGGGTGTGGTGAGGGGTGTGGTGAGGGGGTGAGGTGAGGGGGTGAGGGGGGGTGAGGGGGTATGGTGAGGGGGTGTGAGGTGAGGGGGGTGGTGAGGGGGGGGGGGTGTGGTTAGGGGGNTGTGAGGGGGNGTGGTGAGGGGGTATGGTGAGGTGGGGTGAGGTGAGGGGGTGTGGTGAGGGNGGTTAGGGGGGGACGTGTGGTGAGGGGGGTGTGGTGA